>JANLNO010000152.1:3540000-3767867 GCA_024678965.1 Bradynema listronoti | reverse complement strand
CATATTCGTACATCGGCGAGACTTATATTGCTTATAACCCGGTTGGAAATGGTCAAATCCACACGGATTCTTTTACAATTTAATGAGACAATATGTTGGCTTTAAAACTTGATTATTTTCATTAGCATAAATGGAGAGAGCAAAAATCTATTTTTGTAAAAATGCTTGGCGTTTCAATACACACATACTAGTGTAGCTTTATAGCTCTACGAACACTTTGGCGAAGGCCACAAATTTGGTTTTTGATGTTTTTGCGGGATAGGAAGTTTGAATTCCACACAAAGCAGTTAATTTTTTTTAATTTTAAAAACATAATAATGTTTAACAAATTGCGAACGAGAGCTTGTGTCGTGAATATATTTTCCAAACGCATAAACATGTTTTGAAAACTTTACAATAATATAATCTCCTATCTTATTTTTTTAAAAATCTTTCCGAAAATTTAAAAAATCTTTTTTTTGCGATATTATTGGCCGTGAAAGTATAATTATTGCAAATCGCGAAATTTTTTTCTTTTTTCAAATTTTTTTCGTGTAGCTCTATAGCTCTACGAGCACTTTGGCGAAGGCCGTGTGCCGACCCGACTCAATCCAATCGTTCAGCGACTGAAGAAACTATTTTTAAAAAAAAATTTTTTAAGATTTTTACATTATGCCAAAAAACTTTTCGAAAATTTAGAAAATATTTATACGAAAATTTAGAAAATTTTTTAATAATATTGCAAAAAAATTTTTTGTATTTGCAGTCAAACCTCAATCTAATGACACCCTCGAGCTAATGACACCTAGGCTCGGTCCCGACGAAAACTAACGTAAAAATCTTCTTTCAATGACAGTTGTAAGGAATCCAAACCTCGATCCAATGACACCCATTGCGCTCAACTAGTCATTTTTTTACCTTGGTGTCGTAAACTTGGGTTTACGAAATTTCTTTTTTAAATTCAAATTTTTTTTTCGCTCATCTTTTCTTGGCATTATGTTCAAATTTTGCCACCAAAAATGTTTTTTCTTTGTATTCATTCTTAAGTTTTTCGCTTGATCGGATGTGTTCCTCTCTCGCTTATTGTTTTCGTGTGATAGTGTTGAAAAAAATTGCTGCTCTAAGAATTATGCTTCCCGATTTTAATGCTTTACAGTTTTTTTTGCTTCCCTAGTCTTCTGGCGAATAAAGTGCATTGATCGACAGAAATTGAGACAGAAATTCCTCAGTGGTGCTAGCTAATTTCGAAAACCTTGATCTAACGACACCCTCGATCTAATGACACTTAGGCTCGGTCCTTAGGGATGTCATTAGATCGAGGTTTGACTGTACCATTATTTTTTGATTTATAACACGGCGAATAATATTGCAAAAAAAGAGAATTTAGCTAAATTAGAAACCACGAATAAATATGTAGAGCTAAGGTAGAATTAATGAAATGTTAAAAAAACTTTGATCCATTGAATTCCTCGTTAAATTCTCTATCTCCTGGTGCAATTTGGAAGTGATTTATACTTTAGAAAAAAAAGTTAAAACAAAAAAAGTTTAATATACAGCTGAATTCTCTTTTTTTTGCAATATTATTCGCCGTGCTTTATGTAGATGAATTTCTTAACATCTCGAAATTTTTTTTTTTGTATTCTTATAAATGAATGTTAGAATCTGATAATCTGAGATTTGAATAAAACTTCATATAGTAGTGTATTTTTGGAATTCTCATCCCAAAATACACTATTGATGTTCCCACCGTGGGAAAACCAATGGTGGTGGTTATTTGGCCCACAAATTTGATTTTTGGTGTTTTTTGCGGGATAAGGGGTTTGAATTCCATACGAAGCAGTTAATTTTTTTTTAAATTTTAATTTTGCGAAGCTTGTGTCGCGAATGTATTTTCCAAACGCATAAACATTTTTGAAAACTTTAAAATAATATAATCTCTTATCTTATTTTTTGATTTATAAGCTAAAAAATACATTGTTTATAATATTCTTCAATTCTTTTGTTTTTGAAATTTTTGTATTAATTTTGCCGTGACATTCGTTTAAATTAAAATTTTATTTTTTTAGTCTAATGGAAAATCGTAAGAGGCGCCATTCGGACGAGGAAGAGAAGTAAGCATATTTTATTAATTATATTAGTTTGTCATAAATTTCTGGTAAAAATTCATTTTTCAACGAATTTAATATTACAACAAAATGAAACAAAACTGATTTAAACCAAATAATTGCCATTATTATCGATGACCTTCTTTTACTTTTCGCCCATTCCGTCCGTGTAGAATTTGGTCGATTTCGACCCAAAGAAGTCGTCGAGTGCCGCCTTTACTTTTTGTCTATTTTGGTGGAGCTTCTACTACGGCCAAGTGATCTATCGACTGATATGGTAATTGGATGAGACAATGTCCGAGTTATATTGTGGTTGATTGATTCTAGTCCAGCTCAATTGGTCGATTTTTTTCAATGCCAGCTTACCCATGAAAAGTACCATAAAATTTGGCTTTCCTCTATTTACTCTAACGACGATTTTCACCATTTTCTCGTCAAATTCAATTAATGATCAAAAGTGATTTTTGAAGAATGCAAATCGACTTTTAATGTGGTTTAAATCGGATCCGTTACGATATATCTACGCGATTACGGTAGACGTGTAAACATGGATGTCATTTTGTCATTTTTTTTTCTTGCTTCTCAGTCCGGGTTAAAACTTCTGATCTCATCTTTAACTAGACGACTTATTTACAGACAAGTTGCCGATGATCGTTTAAATTTTTTTAATAATATTCTAAATTGACAAATGACACTTAATCCAACAGTTGACCCAATTACAGCAAAAAACGAGCTTTCAAATGAGGTATAACATGTCAACGAATTAGCTTCACACACTTTAAAAAACAAGAATTATAAAAATTTAACTTAGCCCAATATATTACTATATTGAATATTTTAGCACGACAATTGATTGGGCGAAACTCTACTTAGAGAAGGACAAAAAGCTCGACGAGAAGGACAAACTTTACGTAGAGTCGGTCAAGGAGACGGCCAAAGAGCTAAAGGAACTCAATGAAAAGCTTGAAGCTGCTTTGAGGCTGAATAGCGAAATCAGCGTTAAAAATAAAGAGCTCGAAAATGATTTGGTTAGCAATTTAAACAATGTTTATAGTTTTATATTTGATTGGTTAATTTAAAACGATTTTGAATAACTCGTTTTTTTTGTTTATTAGGACAAAACATTCTTTATATTTATTTTAATCTTTTTAGGCTATTGCAAATACGGAGTTCCTTAAAATGAAACAAACGTTATCCGCTAGAGGAGCTATTGAACTCCTGGAATCGGTCAAGTTTAAAGCGGCACCGGCACTTTGTACAACGCGAGCACAAAAATACATATGGCTTTTTAACAATAGCAAGACCTTCGAGGAGAACGTAAAAAAATATGTAAGTAGTAAAATGGATGGAAAAGAGCTCGGCATTTTAGCCAAGGATTTGTACGCATCAGCCAGTCACGACATTCACACCAATTTTAATTATCAGAGCGAAGTTGTGGTTTACAGAAAAAATTATCAGAAAGAGCAGTTAAAATTGCTGGAAGCAATATGTCATACGCTCAACGTGCCATTAAAAAAATTATAGGATGTGCCCAATTTTAAACGATGTCAAATTCAATGCGTTGCGAAGCGTTTTTGAGGTTGGGCACATCTTATAATTTTTTTAATGGCACGTTGAGCGTTAATGGCACGTTGAGCGTTAATAGCACGTTGACATATTGCTTCCAGCACGTTGAGCCTTAATGGCACGTTATACTCTTTCTGATAGTATTTTTTGTAAGCCACAATTTCGCTCTTATAATTAAAACTGGTGTGAATGTCGTGACTGGCAGATCGTACAGATCCTCGGCTAAATTGCCGAGATCTTTTTCATCCATTTTACTGCTTACATATTTTTTTACGTTCACCTCGAAGGTTTTGCTATTCTTAAGAAGCCATTCGTATTGTAGCGCTCGCGTTGTACAAAATGACGGAGCACCTTTGAACTTTACCGATTCCTTGAGTTCGATGGCTCCTCTGGCGGATAACGTTTGCTTCATTTTAAGCAACTCCGTATCGTGGCGAACGATGACGCGCGTTGCAATTCTCGAGAAGGCCAAATCATTTTCGAGCTCTTTATTTTTAACGCTGATTTCGCTATTCAGCCTCAAAGCAGCTTCAAGCTTTTCATTGAGTTTCTTTATCTCTTTGGCCGTCTCCTTGATCGTTTTGTTCGTCTCTACGTCCTTCTCTAGGTAGAGTTTCGCCCAATCAATTGTCGTCCTAAAATATTCAATATAGTAATATATTGGGCTAAGTTAAATTTTTATAATTCAGCGCGGCCTAATCCTGCCAACACGTTCAGCTCGTTTTTGGATTTGTTGGGCAAAAAAATCGACAATTGTGCAAAAGTCGAATACCCGTTCGCCGAACTGGTGGCGGATGAACGACGTGGCACTGTGGTCTTTAAAAGCAGGTACAATTTTTTTTTGTGAATATAAAAACTTATTTTGCGATAATATAGGCAAATTTATTCTTTTTTTTTTTGTTTAGCGAGGGCAATTTTGTCGTGGAAACGTTGATGGCGATGATTTTGTGGAATGCACGCGAACAATGCGAGGCATTTGCGGCCAATCTATTAAGGACGTCGTCATCACAATACCGGCCTATTTCGGACAGGCGGAGCGCAAGGCACTTCAGGACGCGGCAGCCATCGCTGGGCTCAATCTTTTGCAGGCAATCAAAACTTATTTAAAAGGTTCATTTCTTTTTCAACCTATTTTTTTTCAGCTGATGACGGATGGCAGCTCGGCCGCGTTGAGCTACGGCTTTTTTCGTCGAAAGGCGCCCGCGCTATGGCTAAACTCAACAAGGAGGCCGAACGCGTTAAGCAGGTTAGACTTTTTTTTCACAAGCCCACTTTCTATCCATTTTCTTAAAAATCTAGGCTGTTTTCACAAATTTTTTTTACAGGTTCTTACCGCCAATGCGGATCACTACGCACAGGTCGAAGGCCTCTTCGAGGAGAAGAACTTTCGTTTAAAAGTCACGCGTGACGAGTTTCTTCAGCTTTTCGCCGACCTCGAGCCGCGTTTCGTTCAACCGGCGCTGGACGCGCTAAAAATGGCGGAAATGACACCGGACAAGGTGGAGCAAGTGGTACTAATGGACGCCGGTACGCGTGTTCCTCGTCTCCAGCAACTTCTCAAGGACGCTTTAACGGGTGGGATTTTAGGGGACTCATAACGCCTTTTTCCATTAATCAACTTTTCATTTCCAGAAGAGAGTTGGGCCGATTCCTCAACACCGGCGAGCAATTGCAGTAAGTGGAGGTCGGATGCGGCCAATACCTCGAAGGACGCGGACGAAAAGAAGGCCGACGACGAGCCGACGCGGAAAAATGACGACGAAGCGCCAAAGGCTAGGGATGATGAGCAGACGACGAAGAAGAAGAGGGATAACGCCAATGCGGCGCAACAGAAGCCAAAGGTGGTCAAGGTGCCGTTGACGATGGAGAGCACCGGCGTCTTCTACGAGGTGAAAGCGGCTGCGAGCATGTAATAGGATTTTGAATTTGAAATAGTTTTCTCAAAAAATTCGCTTCCTTTTTCAGTCTAATCGACTTTGAGACGAAAGAGCGCGAGAAGGCGGAACGCGACGCGGCGCACAACGCGCTCGCGGCGGCCGTCTACGACGCGGCGGATAAGCTGGACAAGGATGAATTCCGACGTTTCGCCACCGACGACGAGCTGAGCGCAATGAAGACGAGTGTGAGCGGACTGAAGACCTGGCTCGAGGACGACGTGTCGCCGCTCACCGCCAAACACGAGTTCGACACGCGCAAAAAGGAGCTCGAGGCGGCTGGTGAAAAAGGTGCGCTTTCGAAGGCGTCAAAACTAGGTTCGCATAAATTTTGCGCTTTCTAATTCCCTTTCAAAATTGCAATTTGTGTTAAGGAAAGAGACAAGTACGTGTCCAATCTGGAGAAGGCACTCAGCAACGAGTCGATCGTCGTTCAGGCCGTCTTCACGGAAGTTGAGTTGGGCACGCTGGAAAAGCTCGTCGCCGAAACCGGCGAATGGCTGACGACGAAAAAGACGGAATTGACATTCATTTTTGATTTTGCTTATTCATTTTTGACCTTCCATTTTTAATTTTGTTTGTTTTTCCCATTCTCTTCTATAACATAATTTATTCGTTTGTTGTGTTTGTTTTTTTTTTTGGGCTGACGTGTTTATATGAATAAAGAATTACCTAAATGGAGAAACATTTTCTTGGAAGGTTGGCGCTTTTTTCCCATGGAATATTTTTATATTTTTCTGGTTGATATATTTTTTTTTGCGTTTGCCATTTTTATGTTCGAGCCGAAACGAATCGAGTAAAGCTCTCATTTTCTTCGGTTACCCTAATTTCGTGTGTGCGAATGTCATGAGGCAGATTTAAATTTGCGCCAATTGGAGTTCATTCTGTTCGTATCGGGATCTATTGGAGTCGAAATTTTGTGCCCGGGTAAATTGTCCTTTTTTTGCAATATTATTCGCCGTGTGCCCCGCTTTTATGAAACAAAGGCGGGCACAAAATTTGGATCCCTACGGATCCGATACGAACAAAATGAACTCATTGGCGCCAATTTAAATTTGGCTCAAAACATCCGGCCACTTATACACGCGAAATTGCACATGAAATTAGGTTAGTTAGTCTATTAGTATCAATGCATTGAAGTCATCTTTAAAGAAAGTTATTTAAAATGTGATATTTTTGGTCTCCTTTTTTTTCCAAAATCCACTTTCGAAAATTTTCATTTCATTTCTCTCATTTGTGTAATGATAAAATTAATGCAATTTTGGCTCTTTTGTGATATCAACCCCCCCCCCCCCCCCCCAAAAAAAGAGAATATTTACGTATATGTTTCGTGTAGTTGTTTCATACTTTTTAGCTTTTTAGGGATTCAATTGCCTAGAAGGATCAAAACTACCGCCCAACTGTGTCATTCGTTTCGCCTACCCTTTGAGCCCACAAGATAAATTTTTTTTGGGGGTCCGATGTCACAAAAGAACCGCAATTTTCCCTCGAATTAATTCAAAATTTTTGGTATTTTCAATTTAATTTTAATCTTTTTCTCTCACATTTCCTTTTTTTTCGTTTAAAATTTGATTCCGCAATTGTAAAATATAAATTTTAATTTGTATAATTATTCAAATTATAACTAAATTTTTAAAACATTATTGTTTAAAATCAAATTTTTCCCATTATTAATTATGAGGCTTATTTTTAATGATCAAAACACGGCTCTAATTCCGAGTCTTTTATAAAAAAGATTAAATTGGAGAGTTTATATTTTAAAATTTTTATATTAGGTATATTTTTGTTCACTCATTTTTTCGTTTTTTTTAAATTTATTTCGATACTTGTGCAGTTTACTCTAATATAATATTTTTAAGATTTAGACTTATAGATTTGATTTAAGTCTTAGGATTAAACTTAGACTTACAAGAGAACCTCATAGCCTGTCTTCCTGGGATTTGGATGAAACTTCGTATAGTAGGATATTTTGGGGTGGGATGGCGGTAGTCATTCGTCCCCTAAATTTGGTTTTTGATGTTTTTTGGAAGGTCGTAAGTTCGAAGGGAGCAGTCAATTTTTTGCTTTTAGAAGCTTTTAAAAGCGTCCTAATGCATTCTTTAATCATTATACACTCTGCAAGTACTATTTTTATTTTTTTTCAAGTGATAAAACACTAAATTCATAATTTGCCGAAGTCGATATTTTTATCTATTTTTACTTTAAAATAAATTAAAAGTGCCTTTTAGGCAAATATGCAATACATACATATGTGTACAGCATATATATAATCAATAAATACATTACAACCTGTTTTGTGTTTATTGATCTATTTGTTTTTTTCTTATAGTGAAAAAATTAAATTTTGATAATTTTT
This sequence comes from Bradynema listronoti, assembly GCA_024678965.1. Taxonomy (NCBI): domain Eukaryota; kingdom Metazoa; phylum Nematoda; class Chromadorea; order Rhabditida; family Allantonematidae; genus Bradynema; species Bradynema listronoti. The sequence goes on along the minus strand of JANLNO010000152.1, from coordinate 3,759,927 downwards.
CATGTTTTTTCGTTTTTACATTTGTTTAATTAAATCATTTTAAAAACTTTTATTGTATTTAATCATGGAAAAGTCGGCTGTTGAATCCATTTTACTGGAGTTAGCGCAGATAGCAACTTCTTCAACACTATCACAGGCCGAAGAGGATGCAATCAAAAAATTTCAAGGTTTGAAATTCGTTTCTCATATTTAACTTTTTCATAGCTATTATTTAAAAGTGTAAAATTAAAAATATTTCGCTTCAGGTATGCTATGTAACGAAGCCGTTGTTGAAGTCTTATACATGAAACTAGATAAAACCATCGGAAAAATACAATCGCTAGATGTGTAATTTAATCGACAGATTAAAATATTTATTCATCTTATATCTGAAAAAATTCGTTTTTTTGAGTGATGCGCATATTGTTTTAATTTCTATTGCTTTGAACACATTCAAATACTGTAATCATCGCTTTAATAAAAAGTTTTTTAGTGTTTTATCACTTGAAAAAAACAATAAAAATAGCACTTGTAGAGTGTATAATGATTAAAGAATGCATTAAGACGTTTTTAAAAGCTTTTAGAAGCAAAAAATTGACTGCTTTTAAGGATTCGAACAAGCAATCCTCCAAAACATCAAAAACCAAATTTAGGGGACGAATGACTACCGCCATTGGTGTTCCCACCCCAAAATATCCTACTATACGAAGTTTCATTCAAATTCCAGGGGGACGGGTTGTGAAGTTCTCTTATTAGTCTAAGTTTAAGGCTTAAGCTTAAGGAAACTGCATAAGTACTTTTGTTTCTTTTTGCTTTATATTTTTTCTTTATTTTTTTCAAAAAGCTAAAAATTTTATCGAATTTTTGCATGAGACTTCCTTATTGATTTTTGAGAATGCTAATCACGAATTTGACAATATTTTCCGTAGGGTCTTTCCTGTTTCTAAAATAGAAAATTTAAAATTTTTTAATAATATTTCCCAGAAAATTATCAATTTTGGCAAGCAGTTGGATTATATTTTAATATAAAATTTGTCTTACAACGTTTATCAGAAATCAACAAACCATTTCAAAACTTGCAAATTTTTCTTGAGAATTTCCGTAAGACTGCCTCTCTAATTGACATTAAAAATCAACGATTACTTGAAAGCTCAAAGCTAACTACGTATTTATTATTCTTACTATCAAAGAAGATTGAACATTATCACTTTTAGGCTTGAAAGATTCTATAGTTCTCGGAAATGTCGTTCTACGGCGTCGATTTTCGTGCGCCATTAAAGGACGTAAAGAATGTGCAGTTTGGTATTCTCAGTCCCGAAGAAATTGTACGTTTTTTTAAAAAAATTTTCCCCGAAAAACAATTGAATAATTTTTTTAGAAGTTAATGTCCGTTGGAGTAATCGAATTTCCCGAGATATATGAGAATGGAAAGCCCAAACTTGGCGGTCTAATGGATCCGCGACAGGGCGTAATTGACAAACGCGGACGGTGTATGACATGTGCCGGCAATTTAACCGATTGTCCCGGCCATTTTGCGCACATGGAATTGGCCAAACCCGTTTTCAACATTGGATTCTTTGCAAAGACGCTTAAGGTTTTGTTCATAATTTTTTTTAAGTTTTCTTTTTTTTAAATTATTTTTTTCAGATTCTCCGATGCGTTTGCTTTTATTGCAGTCGATTGCTTATAGATAAGGATCATCCACGCGTTAAGGAAATTGTGAAAAAGACACATGGCAATTTGAGGCGTCGTCTCGTTTTGATTTATGACTTGTGTAAGTCGAAGTCGGTTTGCGAGAGTGGCGAGGATCTCGCGCCGGGAAACGAAGTAATATTTTTAATATTAAAATTTTTAAAATTCACATATTTACCAATTTTTTGTTTAGGACGGCGACGAACAAGAGAAGGAAATTAAAGCGAGCGGATGCGGCCGCTATCAGCCGACCTATCGTCGGACCGGTCTTCAACTGACGGCCGAATGGAAAAAACACGTCAACGAGGATACGCAAGAGCGCAAAATAGAGCTTACAGCGGAACGTGCGCTTGAAATTTTCAAGTCCATCACCGACGAGGAATGCGAAATACTCGGTAATGCCTTGTTTATTAAACGAATACATATAGGAATATTTTGGAATATTTAAAAAAATTGCTATTAATCAGATTTCAGACACAATGAAAGTGTGTTTAAAGTGCTAATTTTCGAAAAAAGATTTTACTGGGAAAAAAAGCCTGACAAATTTTTTTTTCCGACAAACAACATTGAGAAAATGTAGTATCGACACTTTTTTTTGTCTTTTAGAGAGATTTTTCAATATACACTGCGGGAAAAAAGTTGTTAATTTTTTGAATTTTTTTTGAAATGAAAATTTTTTCTCTGATTTTTTTGTGTAGAATATGTTTAAACAACATGTAAAAACATCGTGTAAAACAAAAAGTTTGCACCAAAAAATGTAAAGTGGATTTTTGAAAAATGTTGCTTTCTCTCCCTGGAAAAAAGTTGACGGGCACTCAACAAAATTCAATATTATTACAATGCTGCGAATTGCTTAATTACTTTAATTTCGTGTCGTGTATAAGGCCGGGTGTTTTGAACCGAATTCAAATTGGCGCCAATGAGTTCATTCTGTTGTATTGGATCCAAGCGAGTCCAAATTTTGTGCTCACTTTTATGAAACCGAGACAAAGGCGACCCGGCCTTATACACGCGAAATTAAATTAATTAAGCAATTCTTAGCATTGTAATAACATTGAAAAATTATCCAGTTGGTGACGTATTCAGAATTAATACGTGATGTCCAAATTCAAAGATGTAGGTAATTCAGTTTTTTTTGTAACTTGATGGAACCAAAACAAAGTTGATGGGAATTGTGTTTGATAAAATTACTATTTCGCGTGCATAAAGCCGGGGGTGTTTTGAAATTGGCGCCAATGAGTTCATTCTGTCGGATCCGTTGGAGTCCAAATTTTGTGCCCGCCTTTGTCTTGGTTTCATAGAAATTTGGACTCGTTTGGATCCAATACGAGCAAAATGAATTCATTGGAATTTAAATTTGGCTCAAAATACCCGGTCTTGTACACGCGAAATTAGGGTAATTTTAAAGCCCAAGCATTTTTTTTTATAAAATACAAAAGGACTCATAAGGATCAGACTCGCCTGGACCAAAGTTTTACACAAAAAATATTGAGAAAATGCAGTATTGGCATTTTTTTTTTGTTTATTTGATTTTGTTCGATATATTTTTAATCTTTAATTTAAAGTCATTGCTTTTTTAATTAAACACAAAATTCTTACAGGACTAAATCCGCGCTTCGCTCGTCCGGATTGGATGATTTGTCAGATTCTTCCCGTGCCGCCGCTCGCCGTTCGACCCGCGGTAGTGACCTTCGGTTCGGCACGCAATCAAGACGATTTAACGCACAAACTCTCGGACATTGTCAAGACGAATAATCAACTCATAAAGTTGTTGTTTTTTTTTGACATATTTGAAAAAGAATCCGGATTTTGAGCGTAATCCTGTGTGTGTGTTTTTTTTTTACAGAAATGAGGCAAACGGCGCTGCCGCGCACGTCATCGCCGAGGACGTGAAATTGCTGCAGTATCACGTCGCCACGCTCGTCGACAATTGCATTCCCGGCATTCCAACAGTGATTTTATTATCTTCGTTATTGTTTGATCGCTAGACGGACAATTATTTTTCATTAACCCCTAATCGGATGATTTGAAATTTTGACGAATAAGTTTGGAATATTTTTAAATTCAACATTGCGATGGTTTTACACGAACATTTTTTCAGCATTTACTAAAGCGCTATTTTCTGTTCTTATTTTCGCCACGAAAATGTTCGCAACGCTTTTTGAGGCCTTTCCGGTCGCTAATTCGAAAAATTTTCAAGACTGGGACTATCCTTAAATCAGGGTCGGAGATGCCAAAGTTGAAATCCGATTTTTGATCCTACCCCTCTGGGATTCTGTACCGGGTCCAAAATAGGATCCCAAAATATTTTTTCGAGATTAAAGTGGAATATGAGGTAATTGGATGTGGGGAATTCGAATATCGAGCTAATTTTTCCAATCCGACTTCTCTGGGATTCTGTACCGGGTCCAAAATAGGATCCCAAAATATTTTTTCGAGATTAAAGTGGAATATGAGGTAATTGGATGTGGGGAATCCGAATATCGAGCTAATTTTTCCGATCCGGACTATGCGGCGGCGCCGAACGTTTTCGCGGCGCCAACTATTTTAAGGGAGTGTATAAACGCCGCGTAAGCGGCGAGCAGCGCGAATTTTCTAGTTTAAACATTATGCACACATTTTTAACGCAATACATTTGTTCTATAGGCCACACAAAAGGGCGGCCGTCCGCTCAAGTCGGTCAAGCAGCGTCTAAAGGGCAAGGAGGGACGAATTCGCGGTAATTTGATGGGAAAACGCGTCGACTTCTCCGCTCGTACCGTAATCACGCCCGATCCGAATCTACCGATTGACACCGTCGGAGTGCCGAGGACCATCGCTCAAAATTTGACCTTTCCGGAGATCGTCAACTCGTCGAACATTAAAGCGTAATTTTTTTATTTTTAATTCTCTGAATTAGCTTAGGGACTAAAATTTTTAATTAAAAATAAAAAAATAAATGAACTTTTAATGAATGAGCTTTTGGACAAGGGGGTCATCTCCCGAGTCCCAAGATCGAAACTCAAAAATTGTTGGTGTTCTAGTCTTTTTTTGCTACCAAAAAAGGATGGTCCATATCGCTCGGTGTTATAAATCTCTCATCGGGAGATGACTCCTTTGTCCAAAAAAGTTCATTTATTTCTTTTCTCAAAAAATTTTTAAATAAAAATATTTTTTACGAAAAATTGAAGATTTCTTATTTTGTTCAAAACCCTTTAAAGGCTTGAGAAGCTGGTGAGTCGCGGTGATTCCATGTATCCGGGCGCAAAATACATTGTGCGCGATAACGGCGCGCGCATCGACTTGCGCTATCATCCGCGCGCCGCCGACTTGAGTTTGCAGCCCGGCTATCGCGTCGAGCGTCACATGCGCGACGGCGACATTATCGTCTTCAATCGTCAGCCGACACTGCACAAAATGTCGATGATGGGGCATCGAGTGAAGGTTTTGCCGTGGTCGACATTTCGCATGAATCTCTCCGTGACGACTCCGTACAACGCCGATTTCGACGGCGACGAAATGAACTTGCATTTGCCGCAATCCCTGGAGACGCGCGCCGAAATTAGCGAAATCGCGATGGTGCCGCGTCAGTTGATCACACCGCAGGCGAACAAGCCGGTTATGGGCATTGTGCAGGACACGCTTACCGCCGTACGCATGATGACGAAACGAGACATTTTCATCGAGCTTCCGCGAATGATGGACCTGCTGATGAACTTTCCGGATTGGAATGGAAAAATTCCACGTCCCGCCATTCTTAAGCCGAAGCCGCTTTGGACCGGCAAGCAGCTCTTCTCCGTCATTATTCCCGGTAGGTCATTTGCGTTAACATTCACAAAAGTGTACCCGTACGTTTTGGGTAAATAAGACGTTCGAAGAGCTTTTCGAGCGTTGACTATTGGCCTCCGCTCTCTGTTATTTTTTGTCGGTTAAGCGTGAAATTTAATGCGCGCCGACATTAAATTTAAAAGCCAAGCCGGTTATTTAAAAATTTTGAGCTCAACCTCGTTTATGACCGAATGAAGGCCGAGTCAGAATTCGAAAATTTGTCGAACCGCCGCGTCCTATTTACCCGAACTTGCGGGTATTTTTAGGCCGAAACGATGAATTTTTATTTCGCCATGTATGAAATTCGAGATTTTTCAAGGAAACGTAAATGTTTTGCGTACTCATTCCACGCATCCGGACGACGAGGACAGCGGTCCGTACAAGTGGATTTCGCCCGGCGACACGAAAGTGATCATCGAGAATGGCATTTTGCTGAGCGGAATAATTTGCTCGAAAACGGTGGGCAAGTCGTGCGGCAATCTGCTGCATGTTGTCACGCTCGAGTTGGGGCACGAGACGGCGGCTCGCTTCTACTCGCACATTCAGACGGTCGTGAACGCGTGGCTGATCGCCGAAGGGCACACCATCGGAATTGGTACTTGTTTTGGATTTAATGCAAAAAAAAACAAAAAACAAAAACAAAAAGAGGTAGAAATTATTGGTGGAGTATGGCGTAAATTATTTCTCCGGGTCTGCTTAAATTATTTTTCTGTGACTTTAAGCTAATTCGCCTCTTTTTTTTTTTTTTTTGAATCACAATATTTGTATAGGTGATACGATCGCCGATCAGGCGACCTACAACGACATTCGGGAGACCATTCAAAAGGCCAAACAAGATGTCGTGGACGTCATCGAGAAGGCGCACACGGACGAGCTCGAGCCCACGCCGGGCAATACCCTCCGGCAGACCTTCGAGAGTCAGGTCAATCGTATTCTCAACGACGCTCGAGATCGTACCGGAAGTTCAGCGCAAAAGTCCCTTTCCGAGTTCAACAACTTCAAGTCCATGGTTGTTGCGGGATCCAAGGGATCGAAGATCAACATCTCTCAGGTAACCATTTTTTGGTTTTGTTATGTTTTCGAAGAGTGTGTTTTTTTTTCTTCCATTTGATAGCCGCCCTCGGGCGTGACGACGACTCGTTTCTTGTCGTCGGTGGTCGGCTTGTGCATGTAGACCTTCGAAATCGACTCGATGCCCTGCAATGTGAGATCGCTGAGCATGTTCGCCTCAATGCAGCGAAGAAACACGTCGTCCTCCATCTTTTCAATTGTCTCCTAGAAAATCGGGAATATTATAATGTGACGGATTCTTGTTCAGGTAATTGCGTGCGTCGGGCAGCAGAACGTGGAAGGCAAGCGCATTCCGTTCGGCTTTCGGCATCGAACACTTCCGCATTTTATCAAAGACGACTATGGGCCGGAGTCGCGTGGCTTCGTCGAGAACTCGTATTTGGCCGGACTTACGCCAGCGGAATTTTTCTTCCACGCTATGGGCGGTCGAGAAGGTCTCATCGATACGGCCGTGAAAACGGCGGAGACAGGTTTCCAATAAAACAACATTGATTCTAAGTTTATTATGGCTTTGATTGAAGAAAATATGTTTTTTTATTACTTTTTATTCGGCTTCTAGGATACATTCAACGTCGTTTAATCAAAGCCATGGAGAGCGTGATGGTGAATTACGACGGCACCGTACGAAATTCCATCGCTCAGATGATTCAATTACGCTACGGCGAAGACGGTTTGGACGGCATGTGGGTGGAGGACCAGGTGATTCCGGTTATGAAGCCGACTAATCAGCTGTTCGAAAAGGAGTTTAAACTCGAATTGTCCGACGAGCGGCTTCTTCGACGACTTTACACCGAAAACGTTCTCATGGAAATCACGGTGGGTTTTTGGAATTTTTTATTTATTTTTATTTTTTTTTATTTATTTATTGGACAAACAGGTACAATTTTTATTTTATTTATTTATTAGATAAACAGGTACAATAGGTACACTAACGTTGTCATAATACAGCGAAATTACAATGATAATAAAATCAATAAAGTCAATAAAACTTTTGGTTTAGTTATAACAATAAGGAAAGAAAAAAAGAGGGACAAGAAGAAAAAAGAAGAGAGAGAAATACAATTATTCATAAATCACTTCCTCGCCATAAGCCCCTGGGTTTTGGGGATTCCCGCTTTAACAAGTCGTTTAGAGAATAGTTCCGAATTATTACTGAGAATTATTTTTTCAGATATTTTATTCCAAGGATTAATTGTTCTGACAAAAAAATTGTGATTTTTAGCAGAGTTCGAGAACCTCAAAAATTGTTTTATTCGAATTTTTGCAGAACTCAACCGAGGCAATGAAAATCGTTTCGAGCGAATGGCAACAACTGCAGGAGGATCGCCGACTTTTGCGGCAAATATTCCCGCGTCCCAACACAAAAGTCTACTTGCCCTGCAATTTGAAGCGCCTCATTTGGAATGCGCAAAAGATCTTTCACATCGACTTGCGTAAGCCAACGGACCTGAGTCCCATTCGTGTGATCGAAGGCGTTCGTGAACTGTCGACAAAATTGGTTATCGTGACGGGCGAGGATCGCATTAGTAAGCAAGCGCAATTCAACGCCACTCTCTTGATGAACACGCTTTTGCGCTCGGTGCTCAGCGCTAAACAAATGGCCACCGCGCATAAGCTCAGCCCGAACGCGTTCGAGTGGCTGCTCGGCGAAATCGAGACGCGATTCAATCAGGCCATCGTTCAACCCGGCGAAATGGTCGGCGCGTTGGCGGCACAGAGTCTGGGTGAGCCGGCCACACAAATGACGCTGAACACGTTCCACTACGCCGGCGTGTCGGCCAAAAACGTGACGTTGGGCGTACCGCGTCTTAAGGAAATTATCAACGTATCGAAGCAGCCAAAAACACCATCGCTAACCGTCTTTCTCCACGTGGGTTTTCTCTTTAAGAAGTCATTTTCTCTTCGACAATTTTTTTAAATGGATAGACGCCATTCTCGTTTTGTGTTAAAATAATTCAGGGTGCGGCGGCCAAGGACGCCGAACGCGCCAAGGATGTGCTGTGTCGGCTGGAGCATACGACGCTCAAAAAGGTGACGCTGAACACCGCCATTTACTATGATGCCAATCCGAAGAATACGATCATCGAAGAGGACAAGGAATGGGTGGAGATTTATTACGAGATTTCCGACTTTGACCCGTCGAATGTGAGTCCGTGGGTTCTGCGCCTGGAGTTGGATCGAAAGCGGTGGAAATTTTATTAAAAATAAAATTTTTTTCATTGATGGGAAATTTTTTTTTTTTTAGCATGACTGACAAAAAATTGACTATGGAGGCAATTTGGGAGAAGGTAAACCACGGATTCGGCGACGATCTTCACGTTATCTATACCGACGACAACGCGGATAAGCTCGTGTTTCGCATTCGCCTAAGCAATCAATCTTCGGATAAGGAGGGCGAGGTCGGTTGTTTTATTTTGTTATTTTCTTGTAAGCTTTTTTTTTTTTCTGCTCTAAACTCGTTCAAATAATTTTGGGCATTGAAGAGAATTATAATATTCCCGATTTTCTAGGAGACAATTGAAAAAATGGAGGACGACGTGTTTCTTCGCTGCATTGAGGCGAACATGCTCAGCGATCTCACATTGCAGGGCATCGAGTCGATTTCGAAGGTCTACATGCACAAGCCGACCACCGACGACAAGAAACGAGTCGTCGTCACGCCCGAGGGCGGCTATCAAATGGTCGCCGAATGGATGCTCGAGACCGACGGAACCGCACTTCTAAAGGTTGATTGTGGCATTTTCTCTTTGCCATATACCGCTTTTGGTGGATAAACCGCTTTTGGCTCGTTTTTTGTTTTTCATATTTGTTTTTCATATTTTAGCCTTAATTTATTTTCCAGGTATTGAGCGAACGAGACGTCGACCCCATTCGCACCTACAGCAACGATATTTGCGAGATTTTCGAGGTACTCGGCATCGAGGCCGTTCGAAAGGCGATCGAGCGCGAAATGAATCAGGTCATCAGCTTCGACGGCTCCTACGTCAACTATCGACATTTGGCGCTGCTGTGCGACGTGATGACCGCTAAAGGTTGGTGAAATTTTAATGAAAATTGTCTTCGATTTCTTTTACGAATCATATGGCCTAGGACATTTGATGGCGATCACGCGTCACGGAATCAATCGACAGGAAGTAGGCGCGTTGATGCGATGCTCCTTCGAGGAGACCGTCGACATTCTTATGGAGGCGTCCGCTCACTCCGAAAACGATCCCGTCAAGGGTTAGTTGATTTGTGATTATTTTTTAAACGAACAACTTAAAATATCGCGTTTCCATCCAGGCGTATCCGAAAACATCATGTTGGGTCAATTGGCAAAGGCGGGAACCGGCTGCTTTGATCTAGTGTTGGACTCGGAGAAGTGCAAGCTCGGCATGGAGATTCCATTAAACGACGTGGAAAAGACGGTCGGCGGTTACGGCATGGGCGGCGGATTCGGCGACATAATGTCCTCGCCCGGCAGCTCGGCGATGAGCCCGTCCTCAACGCCGTGGAATACGGCACAGACTCCCGCCTACGCCGGCGGAATGTGGAGTCCGATCGGCGGCGCGACGCCGGGCGCGGCCTTCTCGCCGCTGGGCGCTGGTAGCGAAGGCGGATTCTCGCCGGGTGGATACAGGTAACTTGGTTTTTTTAAGCTCGGTATTTAAGCCAGAGTATGCGGTGTCTAATCGCAAATACGCTTTTAGTGATGCTTGGAGTCCGCGTGGCGCCATGTCACCGACCGGATCCATAGGCGCGATGTCGCCAATGTCGCCGGGACGTTACTCGGAGCTGGCCAGTCCATTTAATGCTAGTCCCAGCACTCCACAATATAATAATCTCACAAGTCCAAGTATGTCCTAGTCGAACACATCGGACAATTTCTCGAAACAAAAGCGACTACCCTAATTTCGCGTCTATAAGGCCGGGTGTTTAAATTCGCGCCAATGAGTTCATTCTGTCGGATCGGATCCGTTGGGGTCCAAAATTTGTGCCCGCCTTTGTCTCGATTTCATAAAAGTGAGCACAAAATTTGGACTCGCTTGAATCCAATACGAACAAAACGAACTCATTGGCGCCAATTTACAATTTTTGGCTCAAAACACCCCCGGCCTTATACACGAAGCGAAATTAGGGTAATCCATTTTTTGTTTATAGATTTGAGCTCGTTTCTTTGTTTAATAATTTATGTATTATACTATTGTCATTTTTTAGTGTATTCGCCCAACTACAGTCTCTCTTCTCCGGGCTATTCGCCGAGTAGTCCGGCCTATAGTCCGTCGTCGCCGAGCTACTCGCCCAAGACACAAAATTATTCGCCGACGTCGCCGAGTTATTCGCCGACGTCGCCGAGCTACTCGCCCACTTCTCCATGTATTTATTTATAATTTTTTTACTAATAATTTTCATCGTTAGGACAATTTTGATTGAACAAGCGTCGCGCGATTGTGTTTTTTCTGATATTTTTTTAAAAATATTATTACTCTCTAAAAGGCTATTAGTTTTTTTAAAATTTATTTCATAAACAGTCCAACTCGCTTTTAGCGTACTCACCGTCATCGCCGTCCAATAGCGCAAAGGGCGGAATGGATTATTCGCCGACCTCACCGCGCTATTCGCCGACGAGTCCGCACTACTCGCCGACGTCACCGGCCTATTCGCCGACGAGTCCCAGCTATTCGCCAACCTCTCCATCCTATTCGCCGTCGTCGCCCGGCTATTCGCCGTCGTCGCCGCGATATTCGCCCACGTCGCCGACCTATTCGCCGACGAGCCCGACCTATTCACCAACTTCACCGCAATACTCGCCAACGTCGCCGCAATACTCGCCTTCTAGTCCGCAGGTGATTTTTATATTTTCCTTTAGCTATATGTAGCATTTTAAAAGTAACCTTAACCTCGTCTAACTTATAGTAATTAGTCGAATTTTAAGCTGTCATTTTTGTAATGCATCGAGTTATCAAATTTGCTTTCAACATTATTGCTATATAAGCATAGTATTTCATTTTTTTATTTTTAGTATTCGCCTACGTCACCGACTTATTCGCCAACGAGTCCGACGTATTCTCCGACGTCGCCACAGTATTCGCCTTCGTCGCCACAATATTCGCCATCCAGTCCGCAGGTAAAGCAATTTCTTTTATATATTAATTTGTACAATAACTCTAATCTTTTAGTAATTAAATAGAGTTTTCTAATTTGTTAACTATTTTTTCTTTTGATTTATAGAAAGAAGGTCTAATTAATTTTTTTAAGTGTTAAAATTTTGGTGAATTTTATATCGTTTTATTTTTAGTTTTCAAAAAAATTATCCTTTTAATTCTAATATTAAGTAAATCAAAATTTTGACTATTCCTATTCTTGGATTAAATAGAATTCGAATATTCGTTTAAAAATGTTTAATATTTTCCAGTACTCGCCTTCGAGTCCACAGTATTCGCCGTCCTCACCACAATACTCGCCAAGCTCGCCGCAGTACTCGCCGTCATCGCCTCAATATTCGCCGAGTTCGCCACAGTACTCGCCGTCGTCGCCGCAGTATTCGCCAAGCTCGCCGCAATATTCGCCGAGTTCGCCGCAGTATTCACCATCATCTCCGCAATACTCGCCAAGCTCGCCGCAATATTCGCCGAGTTCGCCGCGATGAACAAATGATGTTATAATATTCTTGAAAAAGAATTTATAATAATTCCCGATACAAATAATTTATTTTTAAAATTTCTTTTGTTGTTCGTTTTCTCTTGAATTACACACACTTTAACGAAATAAATTTTGTTTATTCCTCCTAGTAATATTTTATGATCATTAATATTGTATTAAAATTGTAGAATTTTCGTTTTCAATAAACAATTTCATACGTAAAATCGATGGCATTTAAATATGCGCACAGCAAAAAATTTAAATATGTGCAGTTTTCAATATTTTTACCTCAATTCAACTTATAATATTTAACTGAAAATGGATAGTAAATTATTAGGCTGGAAAGAAATTTTCTTTACACTCAAGGCAAAATTTATCTTTTTTCCTACTGAAACATTTTCAAGTCCGATGGATGGTAGAGAGGAGGTCCGAAACTTTTTCTACCTACAGAAAGCGAAATTCTGGAAGAAAGGGATGAATGATTTGCCCAATCGTTGGGCAAAGATTTTGAGTAATAATGGTAATTATATTATAGATTAATATTGATTATCAATAAAGTTATGAAAAAATAAAAATGAGATGTCAAGTGTAAAGAAAATTTCTTTACAACCTAATATTTATAATTAAAAAATTTCAATCTAATGCATGCTTATGTTTATTGCATAACAAATAAATTTTCTAGACATTAAATAACGCTTTGCAATCTGACATTTTCTTCTTTTTTCTGAAGTTTATATAGGCATAAATCAAATAAAGCAGATCGACATATTTTCGGTTGTATTAATTTAGACCCCTCTGTTAATCCCGATTTTCGCTTAAGATTTAATTTGTTCGTGAGTTTATTCTAAAATAAAAAATATATTAGTGAACTTAATTTTAAATTTAAAAACAAACAAATCTTGGTCTGGAATGTCGAAAAACTGAAGAAGAATAAAACTCTTTTTTGTAACCAAAGTTGTGCTTGTCTCGAAAATAACGCCAACAAGCAAAAACAATGCTGATCAACCACCATTGTAACGCCAGCAAAATTAGGCACGATCCGATCATTGTCCAACCCATATAAACTAAAATATGTATTATAATATTATATTGCATGGAATTGGACCAGTGATTTAAAAATTAGTGTCCAAGGTGGTGTTGCAAGAATTACTTTTTAATTATCCCAATCAAAAAATATTGTCAGTTTTTGATTCAACTCCATCCGCAGCTTTGGTTGCATTTTGTCCAAAGGTCCAGACCTGGGTGTCCTGCACAGTACCACAAAGAAGTTCAATCAAAAAACTGATTGTGTCATCAATTAATCTAGAAAACCCCCGAGTCCCAAAATTGGAACAATTAATTCAGTTCAAATAGTTGAAAAGCCGTGAACAAACAAATAAATAAACAAAGATACGATCAGCTTTTTTAAATTTATTTGTAAATCTTTCACGTTCAAAAGAAAATTAAACAACTTAAATATCGTTGATTATATGAATCGACGACGTCGGGACTATGTGAGTTAAAGAATGAACGTATTGCATCGAGGTCATTTGAAAGCATGATGTATAGCATTGCAAAGAGAATTACAAATACTGCGGTCAAACCAAAGGCCTTAATAAATTAATAATTTTACAGAAAAATAAAAAATAAATAAATTAATTTTTATTTTTATTAACCTGTAATAATAGATATGGTAAGAGAAAAGCTGCATTTTCACGCCATAGAGCACATAACACGGATATGGAGGTAGCTGCGCCTATACCAATTTGAACAGTCGAAAATTCATCGTATTCGCTTACATCACTACGAGATAAACCGCGCCAACAGAGTTGACATAATTCCAGAAAGACTGTTGCGCATAACATGCCAGCAATCACTCGCACGCCCGTCTGTAAACGAGCGTTTATAATTCGTGACTTCATCTTTTTTTGCCATGATTGAAAATAAATATTTAAAATATTTTTATTTCAAATGTTCAATTTTCATCTATAAATAATGTAGTAGGGGGTGGTCGGAGTCATGGATCACGAATTTGATATTGGATTTTGTATCGAGTACCTCCAAATGGTTCTAATGGTCCTAATTATGGTCCCAAAATTTTTATGTTAAAAATGCCATCAGCGAATAGCTCTATATGCGTTATTGGCTGAATTTTTGGTAGCTCCGGGATCCGGATCGATAACTTCTCATACAGTAATCGGATTGGGCTGAAATTGCTCAAAAAGACTTAAAATAGTCTTATTTGCGTCGAGATTGGTCCCACAATTGGTGCGCTATGAGGCGCGCAAATTTTGGCCAATTTTCGATGTTTGCACTGGATTTTCGAGTTGCTTTTTTTCAAAAATTTTTGTAGAACAACAGTCCTTCTAGAATTATGTGAACACATCGGGTTCATCGAGATCCATCATATAAGCTTCAAAGCAAGTCGATTGGCCGCCTCTATCCCGAGATATGGTCGAAAATGTGAAAATTCGAAATTTCGGCCACCACTTTTTTCGGTCTAAATTTGGCCGTTAGGCTCGCTAACAGCCGATATGCGTTTAGCGAAAAATGGTTGATAGTATAGTGTAGTATGGGGTAATCGGGGTCGGGGATTATGAATTTGATATTAGTTTTTGTGTAAAGTTTCTCTAAAGAGTCCTAATGGTCCTAAATAGAGTCGAAATGACATTTCCAGCATAAAAATTTTGGAACTTTATTTAGGACCATTAGGACCTTGTAGGGCCCTCGCAGGACCAATTGGACCAAAATAGAGGGTGAGCGAAGCGAGCCAAAACACAGGGCTAACGTAGCGATATGTGATATTCGGCAAGTGCGAGGTTTCCGGGGCGCATACGCTTTAGGCTCTCCCTGGGGGTTACCGGGGCACTCCACGTTCAAATTGATAATAGACGATCATTATTTTTGAAAAGTCATTACTCGCGATTTATTGAATTTTTTAATCTGAAAATTTATCTGTGGGGGTTTTTGGGCATGATGAATACGAATATGTTATTTATTTTTGTCTGGAAGATCATTATGGTTTTATTTAGGGACAGGGTCTGTACGGAGATCCTAAAATGTTCCTAAACGTCGACACAAACTGAATTTTTTTTGATGTGATCTTGTTCCCCATTAAATTCTGTATTTCCTAGTGAAGTTTCAAGTTGATTACGTTATTTAAAAAAAAATCTTTCGTCGAGTATACTGAGGGCACATTTTTCGATTTTGGGAATTTTCAGATGAGTCGTTCGGAGTCGGCAAAGATGGCCAGAATCGCTTACGCTGAAAAGAAGAGAAAAATAGCGGAGGGTCACGCGAAGTCTGCTGCAGCGCGCCGCGCGATTTTCGAAGCGTCAGTCGATGCTGTGGCTTCAACTTCGACAGCGACTCCGGCTACCCCTCGAAGCGTGAATCCACAAAAAGTGACTTTTTATAAAAAAATTCAAGTGATATCTTAAAATGGTCAAGTTATTATTGTTCCCCATTAAATTCTGTATCTCCTAGTGAAGTTTCAAGTTGATTACGTTGTTTAAAAAAAAATCTTTCGTCGAGTATACTGAGGGACATACCATCCCACCAAAGTTCGTCTCTACTCAATGGACGCGACTGTAGACGTTTTTTGCGTTTCGTTTTCGACAATGACATCGTCCTACAATACGTGCATCCCAAAACGGCTGCAAAATTCAACCTCACGCCAGTATTTGAGGCTATTTCGCGGGTGCAGCGATGGGCCGTGGCAGAAATCATCAATTTTCTTGGTCCCTGTACGGGATCCCAGAGGGTTCAGACTGTTAAATAAACTTTACTATCGTCATTTTCGTAAAATTTCGTTCTTAAATCATTACTCACTCGAGTAATTATGATCAGGACCGGTCCTGGTCCTAGTACAGGGTCCCAGAGGGGTCGCATCAAAAATCTATTTGGACAAATCTTGAAATCACCCCTGAAAACCCCCGAGTACAAATTTTCAGCCAAAATATGCCAATGTTCCATGACCTAGAATCTATCATCATTTTTTACACTGAGTGAACGTGGAGTGCCGGGGCATTATATATCCAGGGGTTAGTCCATATAATTCTTACATTTACTTCATGAATCTTTTTTTGCATAATTTGAGATATGTTATAAAGTTGTGGTAAAATTTAAATTTTTGGGTCCACTTAGAGTACCACATCTTTCCAAATAACAATTTTGTTGTTATTACTTTTACATATGCTAGTAATTACTAAATTTAACAATATTAAACAATCGTTTTACAATTGAATGATTCTGCTGGCAACAACATCGATAGCGCCTGTCGTTTGGATCGAAAAAGTACAATAACTCTTCTTCGGTAATTGATGATCCATTATCAATAATTTCAGCGTCTTTTAAAGCAGCTTCAAATGCTGACCATCGTGGCATTACTGAATTCGAGCGTACTTTTTTCATTTTCTTTCGAAAAAAGCAGAATAGATAATAATTTATAAAAAAATAAAAATTTTATCTAAAATATATTATTTATTTTTTACAAATTTTCCATGCACATTCATTATGTATTATTTAACTTAATTTTAAGATCAGTTTTGTGATACATTTAAAAATGCTTTTTACAAATAAAAATATATAAAAATGAAGCATTTTTGCAATTTTTGTGTTTTTAAAGTTAATAAAGTAGAAAATTGGCCAAATTTGCATATGCTTTTTCTACTAGTTATTTTAAAGAATTGTGAGAAAATAAAAGCTAACAATAAGTAAGACATTTTTAATATAAATCTTATTCATTTTTAAACCGATAATAATTACATATTATTTAAAAAAATTATTACAACAAAAAAATTTCTGCAATTAAAATTGCTCTAAAAATAGTAAGGTTTAGTTACGTTTTTAAATTTGCTGAAAAAATTTTAATTGGAAAATAATTTAAACAAACAATGTTTATTAGAGATTGACAAATGGCTTTTTACACAAATTAAAAAAAGTCTGATTTAAAAGTTCATTCAATCAGTTATGTAGTCGCTATTTTAAAGCCATTAATGAATTTTATCTAATTCTCAAATGTAGAATTGAATTCGATTTTATTAAATTTAGAATTTAATTCGAAATAATAAAAATGATGTACATACAAGTAAATTACTTAATAACAAAATTTTTTTAGTAAATGTATTGAAAATATTTGATCATATGAAAGGTAGAAGAGAATCTTATTATCCTATCACATATATACTAATATCCACCTATGAAAATTTAAAATTTTATTTTAAACTCTAATATTTTTTAAATTTTCTTTTAAATTTTAAACATGTTTGTCTTTTAAAAGATTATGTATTTTAAAGTATTAGATGACCAATATAATAATTTTATTTACCATCTAAATGTATTATTGTTTTTTCCACTATGAATCATTTACACTTTCAAAATTTCGGAAGTGAGTAACTATCAGTTTTAGATTCTTTTTGAATTTAATTTTCTTTCAATGTTTTCTGATCAACGTATAATCTCAATAAATTACATAAGTTAATTAATTCGATTTCGTTTAAAATTTATTCATGAATTAAAAAAATTTCGAGACGATTCATCATTATTGTCAAAATGAAATTGCTGAAAAAATCTAAATCTTTATTTTTTGTTTTAAAATTTGTAATCAAACCGTAATCATTTATATCTTAATTTTTAAACATGTTTAAATTTTTTAGATCAAGTAGTCTATGGAAAGTTAAGTTTGTTTTTGTTATAATTTGTTTTACATATATTAAATGTTTTAAATTTTTGAATTTTTTATTTATAAATAAATTCTCTATTGTGAAGCAATTTGATCATTGTTAGCGAAATTTGACAAAATGATGTTTTAACATTTAAAAATTTTTGTTTGCATTTTTAAAAACTTTTTTCTAAAAATTTATTTTGTGAATCACTATTAGTGGATGATTAAACATTTTATTATCTAATAATAGTAATAAAATTTAAATTAGTTGTTTTTAAGTGCTTAATAGACTTTAATATATGCTATTTTAGTAGGGTCACTGAAATTATTCATAATAATTCCAAAAGCTTTAATATACTTCGTTGTAGAAACTTGAGTATTTATGCAGTTGATTTTTGTATCTACTAAAGAAGTTATTTTTTATAAAATATTTTTGTATAATTAAATTTAAGTTTACATTTCTTTAAAATAATAACAATATTGCTTATAAATTTAAATTTTTTATCAACCGTTTTCATAACATGATTTAAAGGACGCATGAACACCAATATAGATTTCCACACAATTTGTTCTAACTTTTTTTCTACAATAGATAGAGACGTGGGTTTTTTTGCATTTTGTAGAGCGTACTCGATTTATGGGGGACGTGTTTCAGCGATTTTTAAAATGTTTATTTTTAGCATTTTTATAGAGGAAAATGCAACGAAAAAAGTGCATATGGCTGAGCATTTTTTTCGGAGAGCATTTTTTTGAACTTGAAATTTTTGTTATGAGCTCCTCTTACATACACTATTACACTCTATAAATTTGAACCTCATCGATTTGATAGGAGCCGAGTTATGGAACTTTAAAAAACGGAAAAAATGCGGAAATTTATCATTTTTGCCGTTTTTTGAGGTTTCATAACTCAGCTCCTATCCAATCGACCAGGTTCAAATTCATGGAGTATAATAGTGTATGTGAGGGGAGCTCATAGCAAAAATTTCAAGTCCATTGGATCACTCTTCGAAAAAAATGCTCAGCCACATGCACTTTTTTCGTTGCATTTCCCTCTATAAAAATGCTAAAAAATAAACATTTTAAAAATCGCTGAAACACGTCCCCCATAAATCGAGTACGCTCTACAAAATGCAAAAAAACCCACGTCTCTATCTATCGTAGAAAAAAAGTTAGAACAAATTGTGTGGAAATCTATATTGGCGTTCATGCGTCCTTTAAAGTTAAAATTATCTAAAACTAAAAATAGGGTGATTAATGAGAAATTAGCTTACATAATAAATTTAACAAATTTTATTAAAGATATTTTTTAATATTTTAAATCGCTTGGATAATATATTTATTTTTTTGATGGAAAATATGCTTATGCATAAGCATAAGCTTATGCTAAAAACGTTTTATTATGTTCTATATAAATGAAAATTGGAATAAATGACCATAAATACTTAAAAAACAAATGTATTTGTGCACACAAAATCAAAATAAAGAATTGTTGCGCTTAAATAATACATGTTCATACAATACATGAAAAAATATTCAAAATATTCTATAGATAGGCGCATAAATAAATGGACACACGCAACAACCGATCGATAAATAGTACTTTTAATAAAAACGGAAATTTATCTACATAAAATGATATACCTAAATATAATATCAAAACATCATTGACGATTATACCAAAAGGGGATTATTGATGAAAGCTTATACGTATAATCGCATGAATAATACTTTCAAAAAATGAAGAGCATATTTATGTATGCATAATGATTTCATAGAAATCATTGGTGTATATTTTAAATAGAAAACATATTTTTAAATATTTTGCATATCGGAAATTAGATTAGATAAGATGCTAAATGATTTAAAAAATTTATTTTTGTGTTTATATGTGTACAAAATTCATATGTTTTTTGTTTCTTATCATTGAGTATTAATAGTTGCAAAGATGAAAAAAGTTACAAAGAAGATAGAAAAATTAATATAAGAATATGAAAAGGCGAAAAATAATATATCTGGAATGATCAAGAGATAGAAAAAGAGAGTGAGGTATTAATTAAATGCATAAGATGCATATATATATTTTCAGTATTTTTTCTTCTTTTTATCAAAAATTTTCCTCTGATATATTTTCAGGTACAGCATGCATACATCTTTTAATTCTCACTTTTATTTTTGCACACATTTATCCTGTTCTTCTTTTTACGCATTAAATTATGTTAAATTTTCAAAGTGTTTCGACTTCTGCACGCTTAATCATCACGATGTTCATCTCGACTACTCATTTTCTCTCAAAAATATCCCGGTCATTACCATAATTTTTAAAGCAGAATTTTTAGCACATCTTGGGCGTGATCATTCCCATATTTATTACCTAATTGAAAATAAAATTTTTTAATTTTTTGTGTATAACATTTTATATATTTTATTTTTTTTATTCATAAATTTGTAACAATACATTGAGAACTCTTGACCGCAATGAATTGCGCATAGCTTGCTCAAGCGCGAATTGTTTTATTTTTATTGCTATGCTTACAATTTAAAGTTGATGTGGTCATTCGGTCAATTCGTGTCGCTCTATTTTAATGCTTAATCATTTGTTAAAAAATGATCGTAAAAAAATACGAATATTGTGTTTTATTTGGTTAAGAAAAATAAAAAAAATATTTCTATTGTATTATTTTAGGTAATTTGATGTAGACAATGTAATTTGATACATATTCTTTTTGATGGTATTTGAAACTTGTAATTTTCAAATAGGGTAATGTTCCCAATTACATAATAACAACGCTTGCATTGCATTTCCTTTCAAAAATTTAATTTCATTTATTTGTTTC
Source organism: Bradynema listronoti (assembly GCA_024678965.1). Lineage (NCBI taxonomy): Eukaryota > Metazoa > Nematoda > Chromadorea > Rhabditida > Allantonematidae > Bradynema > Bradynema listronoti. Next base: position 3,739,278 of record JANLNO010000152.1, on the reverse strand, counting down.
ACACGTTGATTCATTTGTATTTTTCTAGGTTAAAAATAAATAAAGAAAAAAGTCATTAATTATTTTTTGCCGATATCACTTAATAAATTGATTTTGGCATAAATTGTATTGTAAGATTATAAATTTCGATTTTTCTTCTTTTTTACCGACCTTGATGGAGATTTTTAATAAAGAAAAAATCACTTTCAAAACGCATGTCCTTGACATAAGAAAAAACTTTCCTTTCTTATTTTTTTTTTAGAAAATTAGCTTCTATTTTACCGTTTATTGCAGTTATTTTTGAGTAATTTTATAAGTAGTTCACTACCATAAAATTGTAACATTCCCGCGGTTGTGACAAATTATTAACTATGACGAATTTAATTGCGGCAAATTTGCATAATTAATCTAATTATTTGCATATTAAATTGCAGGCTGTGTTATGGAGACCGTATTGATCTAACTTAAAAGAAAGAATGCAGGTTTCTACATTTTTCATTGTAAATATAATTTTTGTCACACTTTCCGCTGTCGCTAATACTTTTTCGGTGCCGCAGAACACCGAGCTAACGGGTCCGAACATTTGTACATATGAAGAGACGTGAGCATTTTCCATTGATCAAAATACAAAAATTACTTTTTTTTTGTTTTCGTCTTTAAATTCATTTTAATTAATCATGTAAAAAAAATTGAAAATTTATTTCTTCAAAAATAATTTATTTTATTACTTAATCATCAACGTTATTCAAATTTCAGAACGCTCAAATTTGTATTGGAAAAATACAATAAAATCGTTCAACTAAGTACAACTATTTGGTGCCCGGATTTTTCACAAGGCTTTCAATGCAAAACCAAAAAGCATGCTTATTTTTATAATACAAAATATATCTTATGATTTAATGACAATAGTCTTACAGAACCGGCAATCGTGTGTCATACCGATCAGTTCCGAAAGAGGTAAAAGAGTTGGTGAAACGCTGCTGTCGCGGCTACGAACAAACCGAACACTTCACATGCCAACGTATGTATTTGTTATGGTATTGTGTCCTAACATTAAAATTAAAATTAATAATAGAATGGTCAAAAAAAGATGGGACAAAATGAGATGATTATGCTAAAATCTTAAAAAGGGGAAAATGGAGAATGGGTTTAAGCCTAAAGACATCCCCTCTTTTTATCCTTCGTCCCTTTTTATCTCGTCCGTTTTGTCCCAATACCAAATTAATAATGCATCAATCTATATGATCTAATTGTGATTACGGTAACACAAATTTTCAGCAATTTGTGATCCGCCTTGCAAGCGTGGAGAGTGCGTCGAGCCGAACAAGTGTCGTTGCTTCGACGGTTACGGCGGCGAATTCTGTTCGGCCAGTGAGTTTTCCAAACCTGTAAATTTTATTGCAAATTCATTTTACACATGTATTATCCTAATTTCGTGTGTATAAGGTCGGGTGTTTTTAGCCAAATTTAAATTGGCGCCAATGAGTTCATTCTGTTGTATCAGATCCAGCCTTCGTTTCAGTTTCATAAAGTAAACACAAAATTTGAACCTTAACGGATCTAATATAACAGAATAAACTCTTTATCGCCAATTTAAATTTGCCTCAAGACATTCCATACGAAATTAGGTAATTAATTTAAATTACAAATTGTTTCAGAATGTCCTTTGGGTTCTTGGGGACCGAACTGTCAGAGAACTTGCGATTGCGCAAATAACGCATCATGTGATCCCATTACCGGCAAATGTATTTGCGCCGATGGTTTGTTTTTTTTCGATTTTATTTTACACATTAGTGTAATTAAATTGGTTTTATTTTTTATATTACATTGAATTTTTCCATTTTATTACTGTAACTAATACAATTACAAACGATAGGATATATTGGTCACCACTGCGAATCGTCCTGTGACGCCAACTACTACGGCGCAGGTTGCAAGTCACCGTGCCTCTGTCAGAATGGCGGTGTCTGCAATCACATCACTGGTGATTGCACGTGTCCTGCTGGTTTTTCCGGCAAACACTGTTTGCATCGCTGTGATAAGGCATATTTTTTGATGATTTTTTTCGTAGTTAGAATATAATTAAACCGATTTCCATATTTAAGGAGAATCCAGAAGAAGGGTGCCGTTTCGAGTGCGCTTGCGAAAACAATGGCGTCTGTAATTCACTGGACGGCACTTGCACATGTCCGAACGGATTTACGGTTAGCTATTTGATTTTTGAAAAATAGAAATAAATAAGGGATTAAATGCAGCAAAGCGACGTTTAATTAAAAAATGAAGATCAATCAGATCAATGGGATAATGAGATCAATGGAATAATGAGATCAATTGAGCCAATAGATCAATCAGATCAATGGGATAATGAGATCAATGGAATAATGTGATCAATTGAGCCAATAGACCAATTTTGCAATTATTTTTATTCAACAATATATAAAATAAACAATTCATATTTGCAGGGCGATTTCTGCGAGAGCAAATGCCCCGAAGGAACATACGGCATTTCCTGTGCGCAAAAGTGCAATTGCCTCAACGAGAATGGCTGCGATCCCGTCGACGGTTCGTGTATTTGCTACGGTTTCACCGGCAAAATGTGTCAAAAGCCTTGTCCTGCGGATAAATATAGCTTGGAGGTATATTTAAAAACTACAATTTCGATTCCCACTGCCCTAAAATGAAGATATCTAAAAAGCCAATAAAGTATTTCTCAAAAAAAGTATAGTTTTAAATATTGTTTTTGTGTTATACTGCAGTGCACCAAATCGTGTTCGTGCTCACATGGCAGCGATTCAAACGCACGCTGCGAGCGCTTCAACGGCACATGCATTTGTTCGGAAGGCTTCCGCGGCGATAATTGTCACGAGAAAGGTTATTTGATTAAATTTTTAGCCTTCAACTAAAAAAAAACGCAATAAGTTGTAATTTAGACTTTAATTTATTGTAGAATCTTCTTTTTAGTTTGTCCGGTGGACAAGTTCGATCTCAATTGCAAAAAGACTTGCGTTTGCAATATGAAAAATACCGAACTGTAAACAATTTTCCTTTTTTTAAATTTTTGAATATTTTTTATTGTATATGATTCTTTTTTCCTTACACATTTCACTTTTATGGTTTGATTATTATTTTTTCTTTTTTAGATAATATAAATAAGTGATTGGATTTCCATTTTAGATGCCATCCGTTGACGGGTGCCTGTCATTGCAAGCCGGGCTTTATGGGCGCAGCATGCAACTCTATTTGTCCGCAATACTATTACGGGCGCGGTTGTAGGGATCAGTGCGATTGTGATTTTGCCAGCGGCGCCACGTGCGATCCCATTGATGGCACGTGCATTTGCCCGCCCGGCTACACCGGTCGCCGGTATACGCTTTAAACGACTTCAGTACAATGAACAATCTTTTCGCATTTTAGATGCGAAAAGAAATGCGATGCCGGTTATTTCGGTATTGGCTGTGAGACGAAATGCAACTGCAAGAACGGCGCGCGCTGCGATTTTCAATACGGTACCTGTAATTGCACTGCAGGTAAGTATGCCAAATGTTCATAATACCGTAGACTTTAAAAAAGCGATAAAGCGACGAAGTTTTTTAATTCGTTTTTTTTTTAACTTTTATAGGCTTTCGCGGTCCCAGCTGTTCGTTGACGTGCTGGGGTGGTAGCGCCGGTGCGCAATGCGATCGATGCGACTGTCATAACGGCGCCGGTTGCAATCCGCTGACGAGCGAATGCAACTGCGACGTCGGCTGGACGGGACGAAATTGCGCTCAGCCCTGCGGTCCGAACATGTACGGTGCGAATTGCGCACAAATGTGCCGTTGCGAGAACGGCGCCACTTGTGATCATCTTACGGGCGCGTGCGCGTGTAATGATGGCTGGAATGGTGTGGAATTTTCCACTTATTCAAATAGGGCTTTCATATTTTGAAAAATTTTGTTTGCGTTTAGGCGTCACGTGCGCAAGTCGCTGTGAGTCGGACAAATGGGGCGAGAATTGTGAAAATTTATGCGATTGCTCCGGACACGGAACCTGTGAGCAGCACACTGGCCGTTGTATTTGTAACGACGGTCGCGTGGGCAAGAAATGTGAACAAGGTTTAGGCATCACTTTTTAGAGTTACAAAATTTTACTTGAGAATTAAATTTTTTCTAGTCTTTTTCTGACAACACTCACTATCTATATACACATATTCGTTTATTTTGTTTAGAATGTCCGTCGAATTATTTCGGCGCCGGCTGCGCTCAAAAGTGCGCAAATTGCGGTCAAGGACAATTCTGCGATCCCGTCACCGGCGCTTGCCGAAGCTGCGATCCTGGCCGCTCAGGCATTCACTGCGAGCAATCCTGTCCAGAAGGCAAATGGGGCATGGAATGCAAGCAAACTTGTAAGTGCGCCGCCGGTCAGGCCTGCAACAACGTCGACGGAACTTGCGAATGCACGCTCGGCTTTACCGGACAATTTTGCGAAAAACGCAAGTTTTTATGGATTAGTTGTTAATAAGAAATGAAATAAGAGAATCGCTTAATTGCAGAATGTCCACCAGGAACGTGGGGATTCAACTGTTCGCAGAAATGTCGTGAATGCACAAATAATGGCGTGTGCAGTCCGGTCGATGGCGAATGCAAGTGTCCGCCAGGCTTCGAGGGAGAATTTTGTCAACGAAGTATGTTTTTTTGTTCTTTACTTTCTTTTACGTAACTTAATCTGTATCGAAAAATTTGTAATTTAATATTTTGAAATAAAAAATGTACATACAGAATGCGTTAAAAGCTAATTGTTTTTTTCGGGATATATATGTAACATTTTGTATTAATAAAATTATTCTTTCTTTAATATGTACACTGCAGGAAAAAAGTTTGTAGGGACCTGTTTTTTAACTCTCATTTCATGTAGAATCATTTCTAAGGTTTCAAAAACTGGGAATTATCATTAAATGAAATGAGTAAACAAATGTAATTCAAAAAATCGCAATAAGTTTTATGTAAAGTACATTTTCACGAAATGTTACGTTTCCAGCCTGGAAAAAAGTTTGTAGGCACCAAATTAAAATGTGTAATAATTTAACTTTTGGATAATTTTGATAATTGTTTTTATTTTATGGTATTCTTTAAACCAGTATCATTCAATAGGCAAAGGGCGGTCGTTTAAAAAATCGATATTAATACAAAATGTTACATTATTAATAAAAATGTTACATATATATCCCGAAAAAAACAATGAACTTTCTACGCATCCTCTATTAATTTTAATTATTCTAATTTCGCATGTATAAGGCCGGGCGTTTTGAACCAAATTTAAATTGGCGCTAATAAGTTCATTTTGTTGTATTGGATCCAAGTGAGTCCAAATTTTGTTTCCACTTTTAAACAACCGAGACAAAGGCGGGCACAAAATTTGGACTCCAACGGATCCGATACAACAAAATGAACTCATCGGTGCAAATTTAAATTTGGCTCAAAACACCCGGCCTTATACACGCGAAATTGGGGTAGGTAATTTCTATTCGAAACCTTTTTTCGAGAAAAAATGGTTTTTACACTAATATAAATCATACAAAAAACAAAAATATTTTCCTTCCTTTATTGAAATTCATAGGCTTTGTGTCGATTATTCTTGCGTATATACAAAAAATGTAAACTTTTTTTGTATGACAATGTGAGAAGAAAATAAAAATGGTGAGAATGCAATAGACGTCGAAAAAGATTAGGAAATAACAAAAGCATTTTCTTTCTTCCTTACTCCGCTTGCCCGGTTAGCTCAGTCGGTAGAGCACCAGACTCTTAATCTGGTTGTCGCGGGTTCGAGCCCCGCATCGGGCTTTATTATTTTTTGCATTTTTCTAATTTTTTGTTCTCATTTTTTGTATTTTTCATTTTTTAAATAAATATTTTTTAAAATTATTTTTTAGAATGTTCCGAAGGTTTCTGGGGAGTCAATTGCATGAACAATTGCACTTGTTCCAGCGACCTAAAAATGTGCGACTCGGTCACCGGTGTTTGCCAATGTGCCTCAGGCAAGTTTTTTCATGCACAAAATTTAAGCATTTTTTTAACTCATAATGTTTAGGATTAAAAGGCGACAGATGCGACCAGTATTGTGATTTGGGTTTTTGGGGACCCGATTGCGTCAAAGAATGCTCTTGTCGCACGGAAACGTCAACTTGCCAGGCCACAACTGGTGAATGCACCTGTCATGCAGGATATTTTGGCAAGCGTTGCGAGAAAAGTAAATTCTCTTCATGAAATTTTAATTTTGAAACGATTTGTTTATTTTTTCTCACCAACCGAAATATTAATATTGTATTTATTCAGCGTGTCCGGCAGGAAATTACGGAAAAAATTGCAAGGAGTCATGTGGCAAGTGCGCGGATAGCGAAATTTGCGATCCTGTTTTCGGCTGCTGCAATCCGAATCACGGCTATTGCGGACAAGCATGTATAATAATATTATTTTGCACAACTTCAACCAAAGAATGTCACTTATAAATACAAAACACTACAAAAATAAACATTTAAGAGCGCTTTATGCAAACATTACTTTTTATGCAATTTTGTTTGCAGATGCCGAACAACAACGTAATGCCGGCAACCCATCGGTGGGCTTTACCGTACTCGCGTTAATAGTCGTATCCGTTGTGTTATTCGCTACTATGATCTACTATCGACGACGGTCCATTAAGGCGACCACACCCGCCAGATATATGTATGATATCGGTTGTACACAAACCACTTTTACATAATCCTTGAAAAATAAACCATTTTTAGACCACCAAAAACCAGGGCTGTGTCCAATGATATGAACGGCACATTGTCGCGAAACGAATGCGTGAATCCGGTTTTCGACACATCCGAAAACACGAAACTCTCAATTAACAACGGCTCAGTTACATACCAAAAGAAGGAAATTCAGCCTCCACAAAAATTTCAAAGTATTAAAAAAATAAATTATAAAATATAAAAGTGACCAAAAGATCACTTTTCTTTCTTTGAATTCAATAAAACTAATCACTAAAAATTTTAGACGAATACGAATCCATTGACGTGCCGTCCTCGTCGTCAGCGCATTTTCGCACACCAGCTGCTACCAATAGCTTCGATAATCCGAACCTGTACGCTACGTCGAGCGAATGTACGCGACCTTTGCTTTCCTCATTTCTGAATGATGATGATACACTGAGCACAGCAGATAATGCACTTAATAACACGACTAACATCACCAAATTTAATAACCAAGATACACGCACAGGCGATTCAGTCGAGTCCTCAATCTCGTCCTCGGATTTTGAGCGAGTCAACGAGCATGGCGAAGTGATGGAAAAATCACGGAAAATTTTTAATCCTAACAATGATGGTGTTGATGGTAATGGTGTTAACACAAAGGGGCTTTCCGATTTCGGTTAATATATTTCGCTTTCTATTTATATTAACATTTTTTGGGCGCACTTTTCCATATCCTTTTTCTTTTTATTCATACTTACAATTGTCATTTAGATTTTTGCAAAAATTTATCATTTTTTGATTTCCATTTTTACTTTTATAATTTCAACCACTTTAGCCCTTTTTTAATTTTTACGCCATTTTGCATATGACCTTTTTAAAGCATTTTAATTTGTTTACCTTGAATTTTAAAACATAATTATCATCTTTTTCGGTTTTAAATCCTCCTAGTTTTTTGTCATAATTGCAAAATTGCGAAATTTCAGACGATGAGCGGTACGAAGTGCCTGCGAATCGACGGAACAAGAATGCCGACGTCGAAAGCTTCTCCAACGCTAATTCCAATTTGTACAGCTAAATAAGCTCAATTTTTGCATTTCAAAAACTTCCATTTATACATATGTATATTGTATACGTACAAGTTGTCATTTTTGTACTCTTATGCATATATACGTTCAGCGAATCTTTTTTTATTTTTTTTAATGACTAATTTGCCAAAAAATAGCAATTAAGCTTTTAAGATTTAAAAATGTATCATAATTTTATAATAAAATACACATACATTTTGTTTGCCTAAAAAAAGATTCTAATTTTTGTTCTTATAACGATTGGCGGGTTTTAATTTTTTTCAATTTCTTTTGTAAATTTACAGAGATTTAAAGTTGAATAAAAAACGAGTAACATATTATTTGTCGGGGCACAAAAGTTGCGCGCGCAAAAAATTTTTTAATCGCACGCACCAATAAATAAAATAATTGCTAGTGAGAGCAAACAAGCATCGAAAACCGGACACTTCAAAAATGTTTTAAAATTTTTATTCAACTTCAAAATTTTTATACTGTTACATCCTGAATTTTTTTTAACTTAATTCTACTATTTAAGGTAGCAATTATAAAGTTATAAAAAATCTACACACGAAAAATATATTTTATATATGCTAATTAATTAATATTTCGAATCTGTAAATTATTCTCTAAAATTTTTACTTATAAGTGCATTTTTCTTTAATAATTATGAAGAATTGCATTCTATACATTCTGCATTTTTATTTTTTATCAACTAATGTTATCGATTAAATCTTTACATATTAATGTTATCGATTAAATCTTTACATATTTTTGTTTTACTATTCGCTTTGCTCCCAATTTATCTTTATTGTTTAAACTTTTACATTGTATTAATACAAAACAAAAAATAAAAGTTTATAAATTTGACATTTATAATTGCAAGCTATAAATGATTGAACACTAACTACTATTAATATAATTCCAACGAATAGACAAAAAACTTTGAAAATAGAATCTTTTTTGCTATAATAAAAGGACACATCTTTTCGAATTACTTTAGTAAATTAAAAAAAGTATGCATATTTTCCTTAAATTTTAAAGAATTGGAACGACATCAATTTTTTTTAATTATTGGGACAAGACGAATCTAAAATCTATTTTTTGTTAGTTAGTTATTTGATTTAGACTTATGTCTAATCTTAGACTTGGGATTTAGTCTTTTATTAAGATTAGGTTTTAGGCTCAAATATAGCTATCCCGTTTTTGCCATCCCGTTTTGTCGCATCGCCATTAAAAAAGCTTATATTAATATGTGCTAATATAATAAGTTTAAATCAAAAATGTGCATATTAATATTGCAAGTATGTATAAAAAAACTTATGTTAAACTGAAAATGCGAGTTTCTTTAAATAGATATAAGAATATAAAAAACAGAAAAACAGAAGTGATTGGTTCGAAATATAATTGTATAAAGAGGATAAATAAAATAAAAAGAAATATAAGATAAAATCAGATTTTACATACGTAATAATGAGATTCTGGTAAATATGATTTTATAAAATTGAAAGAAATGTGTACATGGGCAAGTCAAACTGCTCGCGTGCACACTATATAGTCATTCATTACCCAATCGTTTTATGAATAAAAATATTTATGTTTTAAAACGCTTTGCATGAATATTGCGTCCAAGCAAGTATGTATAGAATTAATGCGTAGTGCGCACTGCTTACGTTTTATAGTTTCGTAACATCTGACGTTTTCGTAGTTTATACATTTTACTGCACATTTTGTAATGAGTTTTCTACTTACTACTTACATATTTATTTGACGCGCAATTTATGTGCTTTACCTTGTAAAACCCGGCGTGCGCCGGGTTTTACAAATACATCGCTAAATACATACTATGGCGTCGGAATTCACGTGTTTTCATGCTTGCCTATATCATTTAACATGTACTGATATTGCAGGATGATGTGTTCCGCTTCCCGAAAATGTTGCGTTTACGTTAATTTGTCACTTAGCGATATATTGGCATTTTAATAAATGTAATGTAAAGCAACCTGCCGTGCGTGCCAGTCAGTTAGTCAACTAGCATTAAGTTGTATAGTGCACGCTCACTATAAATTTTCCATTCGTTATTTATATTATTTTTGCAAATCGATGGTGATGTTATATAAAGCAAAAAAATCTACTATTAGGTTGGCAAAAAAGTTATGTCGGCAATGTTTGTTTGGCTATTTCATGAAACTAATAAAAGATTTTTTAAAACTGTTTTCTTTATTAGAAAAAACGTTTTCTTGCGAATATTATAATACAAAAATTATCGGTAATAACTCAATTTTCGGATCAAAAATTTACATTTATAGATAATTGACCAAAATTGAGAAGTGCCAAATTTGCAATAAAAACGTATCTTTTGAAGCAACCTTTTTGAAATTATTTTTTTTAGCTTTTCTCACTCCTAATTAATACTACATATCATAGCAAAAAAGAATGATTTTTAAAAACTTTAAAATTTTCCATATGTCAATAGAGGTATCGAGATTCAAAAATTTTATTAGTCTAAAGTTAGAAATTTGTTAATATGTCAGTTACAAGAGCCGTTTTGGTACCGCCAAATAATCTAAAAAATGGTTTCTTATGCCCCATGACTTCTAACTGTTATAATGAACCTTAGCTGAAATAGAGGCAAAAACTTTTAAAATTACAAAAATTTGGCGGTTCAAATTCTTCGAGTCACAGCCGGCCGAGTTCTTCTCATTCCTTGCATGAATGTTGACAATGAGTCGTAAATTATGATGGAAAATACCTCTTGAATTAATGTGTTGTAGTTTTGTTTTTATAATAAATGTCGTTCCATATAAAAACCAACATTTTTTTGCCAATCTAATATAATACTTACTTTAAATTGCTCTAATTTCGCGTGTATAAGGCCGGGTGTTTTAAACCAAATTTAAATTGGCGCCATTCTTTTGTATTGAATCCAAGCGAGTCCAAATTTTGTGCCAACTTTTATGAAACCGAGACAAAGGCGGGCACAAAATTTGGACTCGCTTGGATTCAATACAACAGAATAACTCATTGGAATTTAAATTTAGCTCAAAACACCCGGCCTTATACACGCGAAATTAGAGTACATGCGAATTTGTTAATATGTCAGTTACAAGAGATTTTATAAAATAAAATTCGAATTTTTTTATGACAATATATTTTCAGGTGACTTGGTTTACGTAATTCAAACTATTACAATAAATTTATTTAAAAATGCGAGGCGAGGTTCGTGACAATCTTAAGCCAGAGACCGATGAAGGGGTGTCGGTGGAAAAGCAACAGGAAATTCTTCTTATAAATAAAATGTCTGCTAATGGGAAGCTCCCACCTAAAACGCAGAGTGCATTTTTACAGAAAAAACTCCATCAACGGGTGTGTATAATTTATCAATAAACAGTTACATATAAATTTTATTTTCAAAATACGTACATGTTTAAATTAAGAGTGGCTTGGCCGGGGGGAGAATCGGCTCGATTTTTTTATCACATTTTTTTAAATTCTTGCAATCAAAAATTAAAAAAATAATTTTATTAATTTCAAAAAATTTACATGTAGATAAATTTCGTATAAAAACTTTTTTCATGAACATAAAAATTATTCCTTTTTATTCTATATTTTTTTAAATAAATTTCGAAATTTTAGAACCAGGCCAAAATCAGGTCAAATTGTGCCACTCGGCCCAGCCGGGCACGACCGACGGGCTTTTTTTTATTTTAGCGGGCCGGGCCGCAAAAACTGGCCCGAACCACCCTTAATCTAAATTGTCATAAAGTAATCTAAAAGTATAACACAGCTTAGCTATTTTAGAAATTTTTTGATTCTGGCGATTATGCTATGAATCAAAACAAAGAAAAAAAGCTACATCCTGCAACGGAAAGAAATTTGCCGCAGGCCACAGCTGAAGCTGTACCTGCACTTGGCCAGGCATCTACAGGTGCAAAGCCCAAAGTTGGCCAAGCGTCAGTAGCGCGGCAGGATGTAGGCGATGAGAAACAACCGTCCGATAGCCATGATTTACCAACACTACCACCGTCGGTTATCGTACCTGAAGGCACTGGCGGTTGTAGTGGTGGCACTGGTGGAACGTCATCCGACGACGAAGAATGTCATTTGCAAATTCCACGTCCAGATACAGTGCCTCAACGTAAAGCATCTATTCTTCATCCATCTGTGCATAGTAAGCTCAGTCCACAACCGCTGATTCACCATGATAAGAGTGACGAACTAATCACAGCTCCGCCTGAATAAATTCAATTCAAAATTTCTCTGCAATCGATTGAAATTGGTAAATATACATACGTATGTATGTATATGGCAATGATTTTTAAGTTTGCTTCATAATTTATATTTTTCATCATTTTACATGGGTGCACATCTTCATAAACAGTCGTCAAATTTCAACTTTTTATATAAATGTTCAAATCAATTTGTCTTTAGATTATAAATTAATGTCTTTTCTGTATAAACTTTAATGAATTTAAATATTATTACCCTAATTTCGCATGTATAAGGCCGGGTGTTTTGAGCCAAATTTAAATTCGCGCCAATGAGTTCATTCTGTTGTATTGAATCCAAGCGAGTCCAAATTTTGTGCTCGCCTTTGCCTTGGTTTCATAAAAGTGGGCACAAAATTTGGACTCGCTTAGATCTAATACAACAGAATGAACTCATTGGCGCCAATTTAAATTTGGTTCAAAACACCCGGCCTTATACACGCGAAATTAGGGTATATAACAAAACATCCTTACATTTTCATTGTATTCATTAAAAATGAAAATTATTGAAATCGACAATTGTTTTTAAGCCATAAGAAGTCAGGCAACCAGTCAATGAACTCGAAAAATGTTATTATAAAAGAAATTTCATTTTTTAGCTTTCCATTTATTTAGTCATTTCAAAATTAACAAATGGCATGCATATTTTCAAAAAATATAAAATTGTATTTTTTAAAATTTTTTTTGTATAAATTTTTTTAGACTTAATAATTCATAAAAGTTTAATTTATAAATTTGCCTACCTAATTATGTTAAGCTAAACTAAGAAATACGAGCCCCAATAAATTTCCTATTTTTTTTACCGGCTATCAAACGTCCAAAAAAAATTTTTTTTAAATGATTTTTTTAGATTTTCTGAAATGGAGAATTCTAGTTTAATATTAATAACGTTTTTTGCTAATTCTTTTGTTTTGTGCAGTTTTTGACATTTTATAACATAATTCTATGTCCATTCTCGCATATTATTTCACTCGGCAAAACGTGGTACTCTTGAAGGAATCGCACTGCTTCTTCTTCACTATTCACACGACGTTTTAGTTGCTTAAAATTCATGTTAGAACGTTAGCGAACTAAAAGAGACATGTTAAGTTAGCTAAAACGTGCAACTACAAAATGTCAAAAACTGCACAAAACAAAAAACATTATTAAATTCGAATTCTCCGTGCAAGAAAACCTAAAAAATCATTAAAAAAAATTTTTTGGGCTTCTGATTTTTTAGTTTAAATATTTACCCTAAGTTCGGGATGATAAGCCGCGACTTATAGAACAAACTCGTCCCGAAGCGAATTTCACTTCTTCTTAATAAATTTAAAATTTTTTGCAATATTTTCTAAAATTTATCAAACATTTTCGAGTTTTATTTTTATTTTTTGTGTTTCAAAAGCAAAAATAATTTATTTAAAGAACAAATAACTTGTTGTTATAATAGAATTAAAATCCATTAAAATTTTCATCAGAAACAAAATGAAAACCTTCAAACAAATTATAAAATTCCTCGGGCAGAGCTTCAGCTACAATTTCAGCCTCCTTCTCCTCCTCCAAGATTTCTTGCTCTTCTTGCTCTAGTTCCACAGTTTCTTCGTGATCTGGTTCTTGTAAAATCGGCGCGCCTTCTTCCAAGGCGCGTCGAAATCCATTTTGCACGCATTCTTGAGGCACTTCATTGAAACTGTCGAGAATCCATGAGCAGATTCGATAATAAGATGCTCGACGCATACGCCCGCCGGCCGTGTAAGTATGTGTGGCCTCGTCGACTATCCATTTTTCCCATTTGCGACGAAGTCGATTTTTAAATGACTTGTTTATTGCAACGTTTAAAGGTTAAAGTATTTTCGTCAGCCCGCCTGGAATAATTGCGATCTTAGAGTGCTCTTGTATCGTTGATTTAAAAAAAGTGCAAACAGAATAGGGATAGAAAAGCCAAAGACAACGCTAAACTTAAAAAAGGAAATAACTTGACGCTGTAGGGTTCGTTGTTGCAATACCCACTCCTTGATGCTCTCCTCCAAATCCGGCCAATAGGGTTTTTTTGTTCGGAATGCTCTCCTATTTCGTTTAGTCGCACTTAAGACGTGACTCATCTTTCGCCATCTCCTCACCATCGATTCGTCAACGTTGAAAAAATTCCCTGCTGCTCGATTTCCATTTTTCTCGGCGAAAGAAACCGCACGCAATTTGAATTCTGCAGTGTATGATCTTCGATGTTGATACATAAAAAATACGCTAAAAATGAAAACTTAATAATATAAACGAAAAAATATCTAACAAACAAAAAATTTCATCAATTGCAACAAAATTGAAAAAAAAAGTGAATTCAATTTTTTACACTTCGCCAAGCAGCGGCTTATGCATGGGGGCGGCTTATCATCCCGAACTTAGGGTATTTGTTTCACACACATGAGAATTCAAAAAGTAAAGTTCGAAATTTTATTGCATGAAAATTTATGACAAAGACAAAATAATTGCTAGAAAAAAAGTCAATCGATGGAGCAATTTGTAGACAGTAAACAACTATATCTACGTGATAATGCATTTTAAAGATTGGCAGTGTATTGAAATTCCATATCAAAATAGATGAGGATAATAAAGCTTAATCTTCTTCCGAAGCAAGAAGTTTGGGTGGTTGGCGACGTTTTCTTAGCTCGCATAAAACAATGGTCATTATTAATAAAATAATGATCACGGCAATTACAATTAATGGTGCAACCCAAGCATACTTGCCTAAATTGGAAGAAGATAATTTGTAATTTGTACTAAATTTATAAAATTTATTACTTTTCACTCTTAAATTACGATCAGCACGCACTTCAAAAGTTTGACTGTCGTCTTTATGAAAAATCGTATTTGAACCAATGCATGTGTATGTGCCGCTGTCTGTGTTTGTGACATTACGTATTTCTAACACATTGCCGTGCACTGTTATTCTTGGCTATAATAATAATGATATTCACATACTTATATTAAAAATACTATCTTAAGTTCATGAATATAACACGCTCCATAAACATTAACTCCTACGAAAGCAAATTCATTTTTTAAAATTTTTTTTTTGAAAATTTTGCATTTATTCGCAATTTTTTCATGAAATGTTTATTTTAGTTAGCTATACATTTTTGGATTTTATACGCATTTTTTACAGTTTTAGACTTAAAAAGCAAAAATAATTTTCAAAGAAAATGAAATATATTTTAATTTTTTACCCCTATTAAGTTTTATACACAAGAATTTAGGGTTAAAACAGAATCAGACAAATAATGTTGCAAAAAATATATACATATGTACATGTATTATATTAGAAACTTACATTATGAATTTGCTTAATATTCTGGTTATTTCTCTTCCATGTAATTTCTGGTTTCGGATTTCCAGTAACAGGACATTCAAGTCTAGCATCTTCTTCGTTCACTACCGTTAAACCAGACAAATCAAAATAATATTTGGAAGAACTACGGTCATCCACTCGCATGGATGTGTTAATTACCGGCCGCACTAAAGTGTTAAAACAACTTTTACGAGAGAATTCATTAGCTCGTTCATAAATTTTATGTTTTAAAACTACTTACAATATACCATTATATCGCCCGTCGCATTACCATAGTCGGCAGTCTGGACATGACACGTCCACCGCCCAGCGTCCTCGACGGCTACTAGTTCGTGTACAAGTGTTGCATTCTGATGTGAGTCATCAGTGAAGACAGCTGGAATACGATGACCATTATGTCGAAAATAAATTTCTTTTGCAGGAATAACTTTATATGTCTTCGCATCCACTGCTTGACACCATAAACCAAGTGGAGCATTATTTTGGAGTATGGTTGAGTGACCACTAATTGTCCTTCCAGATTTTAGCTAAAAACATAGCTCCACATATTATTTTTTCAGTAGGAAAATTTATTATTAAACCTGTATGACTACACTAGGCGGACCCTTGACACGAAGTGAAACATCATTTGGACTAATTACAGCATCAATAAAACATATTAAGAAAATACAAAATACCGCAGCAAGCAATATTCCTTGATTTGATAATAAATTGATCATTGATTAATTTAATTTTCTAAGCAGCAATAGATTTAAAAAAGATTGCTTGCCAATAATATATGTCCGTTATTAACCAGTTTAAAATTTAGTAAATTGTATATCTTGATTAAAAACTATATCAAAACGATATGTTATGTTGCCATACTTGATATTTTCTTATTTTCTAAAAAAATAAGCACAAATTATGTCTAATTTAATACAATTATAAATTAATTTTAAAAAAATCATATGTATAAAGTGTATTTTTTAATAAAAACATATGCAAAAGAAAAAAGTTCTGAAAAACGTGAGCAATAAAATTGAATGATGAATGTGGATAAACAAAATGAATAAAGAAATAAGATCGGTGGCTTTTGATAAAATTTTTTGAACATTTGTCAATTACATACTTTCAAGCGGATCGAATTTTTTTTTCTTGTTTTTGCCATGTAAAAACGAAATTTATAATTTATATTCCACTTTTTACTTTTTGTGATTCTTAATTAAATAATTATTTTTAAATATTTTTTACATTAAAATATTTGCCAATCTTCAATTGCTTAAACATAATTAAATTATAAAGGACAGTGTAAAAAATTTAGCATTTTGTCTTCCACATGAAATTTTTGACTGCTTCTTTCAAAATACATTTCATAAAAAATTTTCTTTATTTTTTTCTTTTTAGTTTTATTATAATTCTGTGGTTTTAGTGAGGATGGATATTCCTATTTTCAATTTTTATAGGAAACAAAAATAAAAAGAAAATGCAGGACCAACCGGCGTCAAACGTCGTTTAGGCAGTCAGATTTGTAGTGGAAGAGTTTTTTTAATTCCGGATGTTTTGTCCAACTGCTTTATATTACTATTTTATATTGAATAAAAACGATAGATTTCCATAAATATGTAAACGATTTTCTACTATAGCTTTCGGCACTTGGGAATTAAACAATTAATATTTCAATATTTTTGAATACCATTTCAATAGTTATTTTTTTCTAATCATATATAAGTAACTATTTATTTACTTTTAATAATTTTGGTAAATGATCATTACAAAGATATTATTGAATATGATATGTTTTATTAAATTAAGCGTGCCTAAAAATACGTATCCGATTCTTCACTCAAAAAAAACTGCGAACAAAAAATAATTCCAATAAATTGAATTAGTGACAATGAGAAATTAGGATATTTTTGCCGTCGGTATAAGAGGACATTTCTCTTTTTCACTTTCAGTTATGCTTATTTTTTCGTTTTCTTTACACATCTATTATTTTATTCTCATGTGTTTGGATAAGTCTCTCATTCCCTAATCGTATTTACTAAATGTCTAATATTTTCAGCTTATTCTATTTGACTATAGCACGTGTAAGAGCAAGTACACTAAATGTCATTTTTATTTCTGCTGTTCATTAATGTGCATTTTATATAAATTTCACATTGTCAATTTCATGTTTATAAAATATGTACGTTTGTAAAGTGCGTATGTATAAGTAACTAAGGAAAATTTTAAAGCAGCTTTTATTTTCGAGTAAAACATACACTTGCAAGATTAAGCTACCTTTGTTTGTCAAAATTGAATGTGACGGAATGGTAAATTTAATACTCATGGGCATACAAATAAAAAGGACGAAAGAAGCCACCGATAAGCGAGAATATATAAAATAAGAGAAACTGATAAATTGTTATCTTTGCCACTTGTAAAGATGCACACACTTTAAATTAAAAGAATAATCGTAATTTAGAAAATTAACGCCGTAATTGCTATGATATAAAATAGTCAAACAAGGTGAACAGATAATAAAAATGCATATGTATGTGCAGAAATGTGTATTTTACATTTATAAAATAAATCCATCCGACTTTCTTTTTAAATTATGTTAATAAACTATAAATTGACGGAAAAACTGAAACAGCGCATTTGTATAGAAATTCACATTATAAAAAACAGAATACGAATATCCTTAACAAATTTTTGCTTTATTATTCAAATATTAATATTTAATTCGTTTTTGTAAAATTGTTATATGCAATAACAGCCAAAAAAAACAAAAAAAGAATCAATAGTTTTTAACTGCCTAAGTAAAAAATAATATATACCATAATTTCGCGTGTATAAGGTTGGGTGTTTTAAGCCAAGTTTAAATTCGCGCCAATGAGTTCATTCTGTTGTATCGGATCTGTTGGAGTCCAAATTTTGTGCCCGTCTTTGTCTCGGTTTCATAAAAGTAGGCACAAAATTTGGATTCGCTTGGATTCAATACAACAAAATGAACTCATTGGAGCGAATTTTAATTTGGCTCAAAACACAAAACACCCGGCCTTATACATATACGCGGTCTTTAAATTACGTGATTTTTAGTATACCCTAATTTCGCGTGTATAAGACCGGTCTTATGCAAGGGTGCGGCCTTATCTATAGGGTGTTGTGGCCTTAGACATGGGTAAATTTTGCGTTGTTTTTTTTTAATTTTTCAAATTTTTTTGTTTATAAACCATGACTGATTATGAAAAAAGGTATTTTAAGAGCATTTAAGCATTTTCTATTTTATACAAAATTTATTCAACAAAAAATTTTTTAACAAAAAATTTATTCAAAACCATCAAATTCATCTCCCGTATAATAAAAATAACTGGAAAAGTGAAAGGAAAAATAAAAAAAAGGTGCCTTATGTTTTTTTAAAAGTTCTTCGAGTATCACTTTTAACTTTTGTCCTCCAGCTCCGACCATTTTGCTTGTCGGTAACTAAAATATCGCTTATCACGCTTAACCTTACCGCTGCGCCATTTTCGCATAAGTCGCTCATTGACATGGAAAAATTTCGCGGCGTTTTTGATCCCATTTGCTTTACCACTTTCTACGTTGATTTCAGCAGCAAAATCGAGTGCTTTAAGTTTAAATTCCGCCGTGTACGAAATTCTACGTGAAGACATTAGTCTGGAAACTTCACAAAATATAAAAAAATCACTTTAAGCACTAAAATCTAGTAAAAAAACATTTAAAAAACAAAAATAAAAACGTAAAATATTAAATATTTGAAAAATACATAATGCCAAAAATATCCATTTATAAGACCGGTCTTATCTACGAGGCGGCCCTATATACGCGAAATTAGGGTAAAATGTTGTACTTAAAAAGAAAAACATTTAATGTACACACAATAATCTCTTATGTTCTTTAATCGTATAACGTGCACTTTTTATTCTCTAATTTCCCAATATTTCATAAATATTTTTAGTCGATAAAATTAAAATGGCAAAAAAAAATTTAAAATTGAAAAATTACCTCATTTTATTATTAAACATAAACTAGCATATGGATTAGTAATAACTACAAAATTGTTACTTGCAAAAAGATGTGGAACTCTAAGTGTACCCAAAAATTTAAATTGGACCACAACATTATAACATACCCCAAATTATGTTAAAAAATTATGTTAAAAAAATTCATGGAGTAAATGTAATAATTATATGGGCTAATCGCGGAATATAAAATGCCCCGGTAACCCCCAGGGGAAGCCTAGAGTGTGTGCGCCCCGGGAACCTCGCACTATCACATATCGCTACGATAGCTTATATTTTGGCTCCTGGCCCTGAAGGAAACCGTTTGGTTCCGGAGAGGTTCGTTTGAGTTCTTGGTCCTGAAGAGGTCCGTTTGGTATCCTGGCCCTGAAGAGGGCCGTTTGGGATAGGCGTTGCATCGCGAGACGAGGAACCTGATCGGTACCGTAGCTGCTTTTTGACTTATTGTTGTTTCCTTTCACGTAATGGCATTGAAAATTTTAAGCAAAATTTTAAGAGATTTTAAAAAAATGAAGAAATTGAAGAATTTTTTTTTTTAAATTTGAAAAAAGTTGCCAGAAAGTTCAAAATGTACGACTGATTTTCGCGCTATTTTAAATTTAAATCGAATTTTTTTATTAAAGGACGCGTGTCGTTCAATGCAGAAAATTGCATGTTATAAAAAATGCAGCAAAAACTTATAAACTGTTATAAAAATTATATATTTATTTATAATTTTTGCGTATAAAATAAATCGTATAAAAAGTAAAATTTTATTTTTGATACATGAAACAAAATCAAATAGAAATATTGAAAAAATCGTCTACAAAATCATCATTTTTTTCGAGCTCTTCGAATTCTTTTTCAACCAACCCTTCAATCGGCACATCTTCTCAAATATTAGCATTTTTTATGATGTGGATCAATTATTTCTGCCAATTTGTAATAATCGTTAAAAAAATATATATAAAAAATAAACGACACCAAAAAACAAAAGAAGAGAAATTGATTTTTTGTTTAAAGTGCTTGCAATTTTCTGCATTGAACACGCGTCCTTTAATTGTATTCCACAAAATAGGCGTATTTTAATGGACCATCCGAAAAAAAACAAGGTGCGCAGATGTCGATTTTCGGGTTTTTAAAAATATATTGGTTTTTCAAATTATTGACTTTTCATGATCCTAGCGGTCCTGATCAGGGTTCCAAATTTTGGATTACTGGATTTTCGTGTATAGATAGCCAAATGTGGAGTAATTTGGATTGGGCAGTTTAGATTCGTAATCTAATTAATTCTGCAAGGGTCCTAAATGAAGTTCCAAAATTTTTATGCTGGAAATGTCCTTTAGACCATATTTAGGACCATTAGTACCCTTTGAGGAACTTTACACAAAAACTAATATCAAATTCATAATCCCCGATCCCGATTACCCCATACTACACTATACTATCAACCATTTTTCGCTTAACGCATATTGGCTGTTAGCGAGTCTAATGGCCAAATTTAGACCGCGCCTCACAGCGCACCAATTGCGTGACCAATCTCGAAGCAAATAAGACTATTTTAAGTCTTTTTGAGCAATTTCAGCCCAATCCGACTACTGTACGAGAAGTTAGCGATCCGGATCCCCAAAAATTCAGCCAATAACGCATTTTCGCTGGTGGCATTTTCAGCATAAAAATTTTAGGACCATTAGGACCTAATAGGACCCTCGTAGAAACAAATGGACCACGAATCCGAAATTCCCGACATGAATTACCCCATAAAACATTATTCACACATACAAATTGATCAAACCCAAATTCAGGACCCTATTTAGGACCACTAGGACCCTTTAGAGAGACTTTACACAAATTCGTGATCCCCGACCTCGACTACCCCATAAAACAATATTCACATATGAAAATTGAACATTTAAAATTTTGGGACTCCCGACCGAAAACTTTTCCACATTGAATCCTAAAATGGACCAAATCAAAAAAATTTTTATCATGTAGAGAATTCCTCAAAGAAGTGCCCTTTCTAATATCGCAAAGCTCAATAAAAACTCCCAATCCCCTAAAATACCCTATAAAATTGAACTATCGAAAATTTGGGACCCCCGACCAAGAGATTTTGCACCACTGACATCGGGTCCTAAAATGGACCAAATCAAAAAAAAATTTTTTGTATCATATAGAGAATTCTTCGGAGAAGTGCCCTTTCTAATATCGCAAAGCTCAATAAGAACTTCCAATCTTCTAAAATACACGAGGAACCCTGAATATGACCATTAAGACCTAAAGATGAATTTTTCCGGGTACAACACCCATCCCAATCGATTCGACGTCCACGATAAGTCCCACAAATTTTATAACAATAGCATTGATTTTATAAGTGATTTAAAGAAAATTATCGATTATTTCCTTATATTATACGCGGTCTTCAATCTTTAACCTTTAAATTACGTGATTTTTAATATAGGTAAGTAAAATGTTGTACCTAAAAAGTTTATTAAATAATTGTAACTTTTTTAAAGTAGGTAATACAATAACATTTGCGTGCATACAAACGAAATCTAAAAAATTAATTATATTTTTCATATTTTCATAAAACATTTAATTAATTTAACAATTTATTTAATAAAAATTACATTAAAAATTTCTGGTTATTTTATACATAATTAATCAAAGGTTTAAAATGCAAAGTAAAATCGCCTTTAATTATTTGAAAAAATAAAAAACACCTACGCTAACAAATATATATTAGTTGCGCAAGTCACAATCCAGGAAACCGACGATGATGTGTTCTTTTATTTTTTAATTTAATGGTGCACATGCTACTCATCAGTTTATATATATAAAATCGATTTGATTTATATATTTAAACAAGCTAAATCCAATTATGTAACAATTTTATTGTAAAAAATACGCAATAAACGTATACACATTTTAATAATTTTTTTTTGTTTTTTACCAAATTAAAACGTTTTTCTCATTTAAAAATTCAAAAAAATTTAAGCGAAATGATAAACAATTTTTCATCAACTAATTTTTTATATGCCTTTAAAATGTCAAAAATTAGCAAAGAAGAAAAGGTGAAACATTCACAATTTAAGGAATACAAAACTAGGAAAATGGGAAACCCAGTTCAGTGATATAAATTTACTATTTTTCATTCAAAAAATTCGCACATCTACTAACTATAGCTTCGAGGATTGGAGAAAAGAAAAAACTGTACGTTATGTGAAAATCATTTTCCCACTCTTATATTTTGATTTTTTAAGGTAGTCGAATAGAGAATGGTGGAAAAATGGCATTCATATAAAGTAGGGCATGTCTAACGAAATAAACCGAATTAAAGAAATTATAACAAATAGAGATAGGATAAGGAAGAAATGATATTAGATACAAAATGGATGAATGGGAAATTTCATGAAAAAAATCATAAAATAAAAACAAAAAAAAAGGTTCTACCAAAAATTTATGACAATAAATAATGAATAGATTCATTACTCAAGATAAGGACCAGAAAAAGAAAATGGTGATCGTCTTATGGTTTATAAAAATAAACGCTAAAAATAGTAAAATAATTCTCTTTCAAAAAAAAAATTTCCCCTTGATTTATTCCAAATCTAGAAACTCATGTTATGGGTACTTTTTATAGAAAATATTCATAAAACAACCATAAAAATTAGAATTTTCCACATATCCTCTTTAAAAATTTCAAATCCCTTAATGCATAATATTTCGACTAATAAATTTTCTCGTCCTCAATGTTATGGAAAAACTGCAATCAGTCACTTTCTTATTTCGCGAGTAAATCTCATCACTTTTGATGAGGCACTTTTCTTCTTCGTCTTCGAAAGCAACAGCACCTGAAAATGAATTAAAAACCAAACAAATTTTTACTTTTTCCAGCTATTATCATTTATATTTCATGTAAGTTCCATTTTAAAAACAAAAAAAAATCAACCTACAATTTGTATAAAACCCACTTGACTTCACCGCGCTCATCGTCCTGCGTCATTTGATGCTGCGCTCGACCGTTGCCGCCCGCGGTTGCGCCACCACCAATAATGCCACCGCTGCTCATGATGTTCTGCTCGTCGACGTCGCCCGCATTCGAGTTGATCACCTATATAAGAAAAGCCAAAATTTCATTACTTAATTTATAATAAATTCTAGTTATGAATATTTTCAAAATGTTATATAGTGGGAATACGATGAAATAGCTCGCCTGTGTTGAACCAAAACCTGGTTCATGAATGCCGCCGGATGTGACGCCACTGTTGATCATGTTCTGACTCGGTTTCAGCACGTCGTCCGTGCGTTTCGTAGCCGACGAGCGTTTGCCGTCGTGCTTATAGGCGTCCACGGCGCCCACACCCGTATGCATTGACCCACTCGGCGTTGCCTGAATTATAGAATGAAAAAGTTAATCAATTGACTATGAAAAAAAATGGTTTTAAACAATTGAAAATGCTTTAATTAATTTAAAAAAGATACCGCTTGATTTAATTTCGGAATCCAGTCAAATTCGTAATCATAACTGCTGCCAGTATGCTCCAAAACGTCCTTAAACAACTTGTAGCAATAATCGTAATCGGGCTTTTCGAAAAAGTCCAAACGTCGAGCGTATCGAAGATATTGAGCGAATTCGTCTGTAAATTTTTGAAAATTATAATGCTATTTTTTACTAATGCATAAATAAACAAAGTGTTAGTTTAAAAATAAATCGAGAATATTTCGCATATATTATACCAAGGCTTGTTAAAGTTGTGGTTTCATATAAATTGAACATAAGAAAAACTATAATCAAAAAAGTCTACAAAAACTTTTATTTAATAAAAAAAAAATTACGAACCAGGAAATCCGCCACAGAGGTCCTCGATTTGCGTGGTACGTTTCGTGTCGCCAATCTTCTGATAGCGCTCCTTAAGCGTATCTGCCTTAAGACCCTGCCAGGGAAGAGAGCCGCGCAGAAAATACATAAACATGTGTCCGAGTGCTTCTAAATCGTCTCGTCGACTTTGCTCCTTGCCCAAATGCGTATTTATCGACATATATCTGGCAGTTCCGGTCAAAGATTTGTGCTCACGATAAGCGATGTGTTTGCCTATTAAAGAGTTGCAAATAAATAATGCAAAAAGACGAGATTTTAATCTACCTGTATCACAATCAATATATTCCTTGGCTAATCCAAAATCGATAATATGGAGGATATGTTGCTAAATATAAAATAGATTATTCCTTTATCGTAATTAAAACAATAAAAAATTTTCACGTTTTACACAACATCAAAAAAGTTAAATTTTGTCGATTTTTTTTTTGCATAATTTATAAGAGGAAAAAACGATAAACAAATAACACGAAAAAACAACACAAAAAAAAATTTTTTTTTTGTTGCGATAATATAAAGAACAAAACGTAGTATACTCATTTAGTTACCTTTCGAGTCGAATTGCGTCCAATTAAAAAGTTCTCGGGCTTTATGTCTCGATAAATTAAATGTTTTGAGTGAACGTATTCAATTCGGCGTATCTGTAATCCAAAATCCGAGTTAAAAATTATCAGAAAATTAATGCATTAAAAAATACCAATTGCATTGCAATCATACAAACGGTTTTTAAGCTGAATTTCCGGTCACACGAGTCAAAAAGATCCTCGAGGGAATTACCGAGCAATTCCATAACCAAGGCGTTATATTTGCCACATGGGCCAAAATAATGTACCTGAGGTAAACCTTCTAAAAACAATCTTTAAGCTTTACTATAGTAATTAAAATTGTAAAAAATAAAAAAATAGTCTACCAGCTTGCCCAAGAATTTTGTAAAAGCGATATTCTAAATGCAATTGAGGCGCTTTACTTTTCATCGGTTCTAGCTTTATGGCAACATGCTCATTGTTGTATAAATTTTTTCCGAGTCGAAGTTCACCAAAATTGCCACAACCGATCTTTTTTCCTACCTGCAACGTTTATAATAATATCAAGAGAATAAAATTGCGTACGCGTTATGTTAGGCGTGTAAATAAAATCTGGAGAATACGATTTTTTTAAATATGCTATCTAATAATATACATATCAGTAATTAATTTAAAAAATATTTTTAAAAATATATGTATAAATTAAATAGTTAATATAAACAAATACCTTGAAATTCGGTCCGACCATGAGAACGGCTGCCGATGCTGTTGTCGATGTGGACGTCGAGGAACTCGGCCCACGAACGTTGGCCATAATCGCAGTTGTCGGTGTTGTCGTATTTAATTTTAAATTTTCTAAAAATATTAATATTAGGTAATATACTTTAACTGAAAAAAGAAAATGTTATTAGAGAGAAAAATTACTTGTCAAAAAAGGTTATATTACGTGTGAATAATTTTTTAATTAAATTAATGTTGACATTAATTAAATGTTGACATTATACCAAAAATGAATTGAAAATGCGCATTTTTAAAATATAATCTATTACCGCAAACTACAAAATCTAATGTTGTGGAATAAGATTTTTTAAGGCAATTTTCAAAAATTTGAAAGAATTTTTCTTATTGCGGATGAAATATACTTTAGATACTAATTAAACAATTATAATGTGGGTAATAATTGAACGAGATTGATGAAAAGTTTATATGATTTTAAATTATGAAAAAAAATTTATAAACAAAAAATCAATTTGAAATTGTTAATAAAAAGAAAAAAATTCAATGCATAAAATGAGTATTTTAAGCAAAATATCACTTTCGTTAATTTTTTGCTAGAAATGAAAACATTGATTATTATTGGATCGTCCCATAAATTTCGTAACATTTTCATTTTTTAGATATTTGAAAAGAAATCGTTAAAGTGTATTTTATTTGAAAAGAGCATTTTCTTTGTCGTCATTTTAAGGTATTAACTATTAAATTATATCATTGGTAAAAGTTGTGCTGATTTCAGTCATATCAAGTTAGCGTCAAAATTGCATAAATCTTATTTTTAAAGAGCTCTATCGCGGCGTCGACCTATTAAAAGAATGTGGCTAAAAACATTTATATGGCTCCAACTTTCCCTCAACAGGCAATTTACTGTAGTTGCAGGAGTCAGAGCAGCACGCGACGATTTTTTCAGATCAAATTTACTCAATGAGTAGAATCTGCTTATACGAGAATATAAACGACAAATACTTTGTTTTTGGTTTTTACAGAACCTTGCGATTTTTATGTTGTTTTTTGTCAATTGTTTTATTTGTGTCAAATTTTTAATGTATTTTAACGTAATTTACTGTTATTTCACCGCTTATGCGTTATGTTAGTTGACTAACTTACTATCTAATATGAATTTTTTTAAACTAAAAACTAATTAGTTAAAATTAAATTTTAATTTCTCGTGCCAAACTAAAAAAGCGACATTTTTTGTGATCCCATTGTAGAAATCGAAATTTGTTTCGAAATTTATAGAACAACCTAATATGATAAAATGTATCAGAATTTACCTGATGGAGAAACCGTTGATATCAAAGTACTTCGGTTATTTTTTGTAGAAGAAGAACGAAAAATTAAAGGCACTAATCCACTACCGAATGTATTGCTTTTATTATTTATAGTTCGTATTAACGGTGTTTGTTGCCGTTGATTTTCACGTAATTGCAGGCGGTAATTCTCCAATAATAGACTATCGCTATTGCGCAAACGAGTGGAATGCTCGTCAGGAAGAAATTCGTTAACTAGTTCACTATGCTCTGCACCAATTAAATTTGTTCTTAGAGCTTGTGGCTGTTCCGCTGATGTGTCCAACAAGGTGGATGCGGCAACACCCCGCAGTGACTTTGCACGCGAACCAAACTTCTGAGCAAATGCCGCTGTTGCCGCTGCTGCGCGATGTTGTTTACTAGCGGCGCGTTGAGAAAATCTATAATGACCAATTATTATAAAGCTCTTTGTTGTTTTAAAATAGCACGACTACAAATTAAGCATATTGAAACACACATAAATATGTAGGTATATATAAGTGACAAAAAGCTAGTTCATTTTGTTAATTATTTTCTTTCTTATTCATATTGATCTATTTTGGCATGGTAGTTACCTAAATTCTATTTTATGTGTTTTGTCGAAGTTTTCTTGCATACAAAATATTGCTACAATTTATATATCCATCAATCATCAAGTGTTTATTAGTTATATTGTATATATGCATATAAATGCAGTTGTATGAGACACATTTTTGAAATTAAAGTTCGCAAGAAGAATGATTCATGTTTATCATGCAAACATGCACGATAAATTCTAACACAAACGAAAAGCCTTTTCTTTGTTAATATTCATTATAATATATAGTATATAAATGTGTTTTGATCAAAGTAATAAAAAAGTATAAGGCCTAAAAAATTGATTTATAATAAATCAATTTTTTTTAATTAGTCGTAAAGGACAGTGAAATCATTTTTTTTTTAATTTTGAAAATCGATCCAAATGTCAACGTAATTAATTAATTGGAACTCTTGCCAAAAACACAAATCACGTAAATGTAAAATATAAGCACAGGATAAGGCGCTAAGAATACAGAGAACGTTTATTTACTGAAGAAATAATTCTTCCTATTTTTCTTTTTTTCTACAACAAATCGATGCAATTTCTATATTATTCTGCATCAATACATATGCTTAACATTATTCAATTTTGTCTCTTCGTCTGTAAATCCTCATCTCTTATGTATAAAAATAAATGTGTATGGTAAACGAAATAAAAAACTAATTTCAAAAGATTGAAAAGAAAATAGAAATAATATTATTTATAACATACATCCTAAATATATGTAAAAGTATATATTTATTAAAGAAATCAAATATGCATGCTAACGGCAGAGATAAAAATATAAAAATCTAATGTAAAAATTTAGTATGCCAATTTTATAAAAACAATTGTAATAGTTTTAGGATTTTTTAAGCTATATACGTTTCTTATAATTTAATGAAAACGATAGCAGGACAAGTTTTTTTATACATGTGTATAAAAATATAAACAAAACATCATCCGGGAAAAAAATGTAAAAATGAAGAGACATGCAAAAACATCGAAAACAAAACATATAACCTGCACATGGTTAAAACAGATGCGAATTTAGAAAGAAAAGGTGTGTTTAATAGTTCGCTAAGTTACGGCGCCAATCAACAAAAGTAAGTAACATAAAACTATAACGGCAATTTAATACAAGAAAATTATATTTTATTAATAGCTAATACAAAAAAATCAACATGTTATAAAAATGCATTTACTTATTCAAATCTTATCTTTTTTCGATTAAAAGTTTGTCGATTTTTGATTATTCAAACAAAGTAAAAACCATAACATTCATATTTAACTTATAATAAATTTATTTTGAAAATTTTTATATCATTTAATTTATGTAAACAGCGCATACTCTTCTCCCTTCATCACGTTTTGTCGTGCTGTTTTGCTTCATTGCCACCCCATAATGTCTATCACGAAAAAAACATGATAAGATTTACTGTTTAATCTAATCATCTTTATTTTATTTTGTTTAATAAGTCCCCTTAAATCGTATTATAAAATAATTATTTGAAATTAGTTTAATTAACGATGGAAAAATGGATTATTTACTATGTATCCTCGTAGATACTTCAAATATTTTCAACTATTAAATACAACATATTTATGTATTAAGATCAATAAAAAATTTTGAAGCCATAGGAAAAAGGTAAACGACTGAAATGTGTATCGTCGTTGCTATTTTGTGGTTGTAGTCATCGTCATCGATGAAGAAAGTACATTAACTTTAAGAAAATTTTTTTTCACCATTTTCGGAAAAAAAGTTTTATTCAATTATGCAAAAGTAAAACAATAACTAATCATATAAACGGTTATTAATTTTTTGCACATAAACGTGTGATCACTTTCTAAAAGCATGCGCATATTTTAATATATATGTACATTATATAATATAGAGAAAAATAATTTCTATTCAGTCGTCATTAAATTCAGTCATAAATTTTGGTTATTATGTAAAAATATATAAAAATTTTGAAAAATGTATAACAATTATATCATTATATACATGTACTTGTATATTGTAATATGCATTACCAGATTATGAGACATATCAATTCTTGAAATAATTTGTATGACTTATTACAATTTAAAAAAGACAGCTAATTTGATCCAGTATCTTTTTACTGGAATTATTCATAAGGATTCGAGAATTTATGACTTATTAATTAATAAATAATTATCGATTACGATACAAATATGTAATAAAAAGCATTAAAACCACAAAAACTAAGCGATTGCAGTGGTGTTTGTATTCCGAAAAGTAAAATTTTGTTACCGTTCAGAAACACTTTGGTGCTGGTTGCTCTTTTTGGGATTTAGACGGAGGAGAAGCATTTCATTTCATTCGACTTATTATATTTTCTTAAACAATTCGAAAATTATAAAAAGTGTGAACAATAAATTCGAAATGATAAAATTGCATTCACAAAGAGTAAAGTTGAGAGGATTAAAATAACTAATGAAAGCAAAAATGAAAGATTAAAATTTAAAAAATAGATTCTTACGTATTATCGAATTCCAAAAAAATTTTTTTTTATAATTTTTTAATGACTTTTTTTGGGTTTTCTGGCACGGGGAATTCGAATTTGATAATGTTCTTTACTGATTTTGTTGTTTTTGTGCAGTTTTTGACATTTTCGAGGCATAATTTTATAACAATAGTAAACAAAACAACGATAAATAATTAAAAATTAGACGGGCCAAAATTCGGCGATGTCTTGCAATATGAATATGATGAAAGGCCGTTCAGACGCGTCCTCCACATGTATTGCGCCAAATAAGCATGATACTCTTGAAAGAATCGCACTGCTTCCTTTTCACTGTTTACGCGACGTGTTATTTGCTTAAAGTCGATTTTAGAACGTTAGTAAAAAAGACATTATATTAGGTTACTTAAACGTACAATTACAAAGTGTCAAAAACTTCAAAAAAGAAAAAAATCAGTGAAAAATATTATTAAATTTGAATTCATCGTGTCAAAAAACCTAAAAAAAATTATAAAAATTTTTTTGGAGTCCGATAATAAATAAGAACCAAAAAATATATAAAATATATAGGTTTAATTACATATATCATACATTATAATAGGTAAAAGTATAAATATAAAATTAAAGTAAAACTAAATTTGCAGAAAAATAATAGAAGCGAAATTATGATTAAAAAGCGTTAAAATAATGAAAAAATGGTAGTTTATTAATAGAGAAAACTATATATTTAAAAATTTCTGTTGGATATATGGAATAATAGATCTCATATACAATTACACCATTCATTTTTTAAACTTTTAACAAATATAAAAAGATAGTTGTAATTACATATGAAATAGTATCTTATGTATATATTTAAATACATATTATGCAAAAATTTAAACGTACACGGATTAAGTTCAAATGTTTATATTTTATATATTAATGTTTAGCATATAGAATATGTATAGACGTAAATTTGTATCACTGCAACATCGTCGGGCCTGGTAAGACGCTTAGCAAACATATGAACACGAGAATCGAATTTTTTTTTCTTGCTCTTTTCACCGCCTTTTTTATGTTTCTATGACGCCGTCTAAATGGTGGACAAGGCAAAAGCAATGTGCACACACACATGCAAATGTGTGTATATATTTTTTTTCGTATGTATGCATTTAAGCGCGTGAACTCGCCATCCTTTTCTTTCTCTTTGTCTCCATTCGATTTCGCGCCAAGAGAAATTTAATTTGTGCGCTTTTAAATTTTTGCTTTTTTCGAAAAAAATTATTGAAATAAAAAGATTTTTAGCTTTTTTTAATTTGGGAGAAAACTAAATTTTTGAATGTCAATAAGTTCGAAGAAGGATGTTAATGCCGATAACACGCAACCTACTAAAGCATCGGAGAGTTTAGCATCACAATCCTCTGTTAATGAACGATTCCGTATGCTCTTGTCTTCAATTTCTCAATGCGATTCCAATTCGTCTAACTTCACCTCTAAAAATTCGGTAATTATTTGAGTAGCCGGCGGGATTTTTCCATTAGAAATTTTTCTCATTTTAGAGTACAATTGGTAAACAACTGTCTCAATTACTTTTAACGAAAAATGGTCTTATCGGATTTCTTATCGCATGCGATGATTTGGGTATTTTTTTCATTTTTAAAAATTTTTTCTTAATTATTTATACGAATTATAATTTATAGGAGGAAATTCATTTTGGCAGAATTCGGCAGCAATTTCAACGGTCGTGAAAATTCTCGTCACAAAGCCAGCCCACGTGAAATCTGCCCCGAAATATCATGCTTTTATTCTTTACAATCTCTTTTTGGCCTTTAAGGTTTTTTCTATTTTTTGGGATGGAAGCTTTTTAACTCTCGATTACAGTATTACTGGATTTTTATTGAATACTTTTTTTAAATAAACTAAATATATTTAGCGTTTAAAAGCTGTGTTCAATTTTTTTAATAAACTTTTTTTCATACATTTTTTTTCGAGGGGAGGGGGAGGGGTTAAAAAGCCGCATGTACGGCTGCTACAAATTTTCTATTTTTTTTATTAAAACGGTAATTTTAGAGTTCCACGTTCTCGAATCGCATTGGACTGCTTTTCGCTTACGCAGTTGAGGAGTTTCAAAGGGTTGCACCGCTTTGCGTCCGCACGACAATTGTCGATCGAATTCTTTTACCATTTGAGGTTGTATTGGAACGTGGCAATTTGGCTGCGCCAAACGCCGACGATCCGGCGTATCGCCGTCGTTTGTGGACTCGACAATTGGATGAAGCGCTGTGGATAACAGTACGTTGGTTTAAATTTACGACGGCCACTGGACCTTTTGCTGCCCATGAAGCTTTTTTACAGGTGAAATACTTTTTCATAATGAACATGTATTATAAAAAGCATTAAATCTAACATTTCAAATGAACAATTTGAATAAAAATACAAGCTTAAGAAAAACGCACTATATTATTGCGCTATATACTTTTAAAAAGTACATGAAATATATTCTATATGTTTTATTTTATTATCAGGAACAAATCTATTTTCGGACTCTTTAAACAGATAATTTAGACAAAATTTAAAAATTAAGATGCTGCCGTTTTGGTTGCATCTTCTCGGGCAAGTCGAGGCGCTCAATGCACATTTGGCGGCTGAAGCGGTCGGCACGAGCAATGGCAAACACGTGGACACTCGACTGAGCGCATTTGCGGACGATTTGCGCGCCGTTTGTCGGCGTTTAATCGATTGTTTGCCATCACCAACGGAACAGGTTATAGTTTGTTTTTTTTTGGAAATTTATGAGTTTGAGAAAAAGGAATTTTTTTGATTTTGAGTTGTTTTTTTTTTATAATTTGCCAAATATATCAAATACTTTGCGAATATGTTTTTAGTGTAATAGGATCGAAGAGAGAATAGAAATTAAAACTGGAGACAAACAAAATTTAACAAAAAAATTACTAAAGCTCAATTGTCGCAAAAGCGACAAAATGATTCATAAATTTATACTTTCACATAAATTTATTTTTGTTAAACTTTACATTTTGTCTTATGAGAAAATTATTTTTTATGTTAGCTTATATTCAACACGTTCATATGAATCAGGTTTTGTATCTGAGAAAGCATTATGTCTATCTATC
Organism: Bradynema listronoti; assembly: GCA_024678965.1. Lineage (NCBI taxonomy): Eukaryota > Metazoa > Nematoda > Chromadorea > Rhabditida > Allantonematidae > Bradynema > Bradynema listronoti. Next base: position 3,706,326 of record JANLNO010000152.1, on the reverse strand, counting down.
TATCTTAAAAGTACAAATCACAAAATGTATATAAACGACCAGAAAAGACTGGTCGGGGCGCACATTGAAGAAATAAGATAGTCAAAAATATAAAAGCTCTCTACAAAGTTTTTTACTATTTTAATATTTGTTTCTATCTATTGTAATATTAGTTATTAAAGATTATTTAATAAATATATAATATTCTCAACGATTCGAACATATAAAAAGTAAAAAGCAACATCAATTCTTTATTATTTTAGGCAAATTTTCTTCTCAACAAAATTCTATTTTGCAATGACTGGAAACGGCAGGCCTATTTCGAACTAAATTTACTCGACGATTTTCCGGCGTCGAAAATCTCGCCGAAAATCCAAGTCCTAAACGAAGAAGAAGATGGAGAAAGCTCCAATTCGGGAGATTTTCGTTTCAATTACGCGAGCTTGAAGCTTTCTGTTCGTGACGAGCCATTTTCATTACAGGACTTTGTGGATTTTAAGTTTTTCGCATTGGAACCACTAATTCTACATGTAAATTTTATTTTTATAGATTTTTTAGAACCATCGATATTTCATTGTTTATGGTTGTTCAATTTTTATCTCTTTCATTTATTTTGCTTACTAGTCTTTTTTTAGAAAAATATGTTTTTTGAGTTGATTTCCACGACTTATTTTTTTACTTTCAAATATTTTCAACTCTAAATTCAACATTTTTGTGATATATCTACTTTTCTTTTATTAAAAATCGGTCATTTATCACGTCAATATCATATCAATAATTGGAGTATGAATTTTTTTAAAGATGCCAAGTAATACGTCCTGCCGGTTGCTCACTTCCATTCTTTCAGCCGCTTTCGAACAATGTCGTGCGTCGAATCCGTCAAAACGTGACCGGGATTCACACGCACTCAATCAAGAAGATTTTCGCTTCGTCTCGTTTGACGAGCAATTCGTTTGCAAACATCTTGTTAAGAATCTTTTTTTTTTTGCTCTTTACTTTCTCTTATCATTTTATATTATTAAGCTTTTTTAGATGAAGACACACTTTTTCTTCCACACTACGTATTGTCGAATTTTCTGAAGATTTTTTCGAATTTTAATTTCGATAATATCGAGAAATTGGACGAGGCCGTGTATCTTGAATTGGTTCAACTTACCGAGGTATTTTCAACCTGAGCTTGTTGGCTTACCACATATATATCATTATGTTGTAGAAAATTGATGGCACGTTCAAAGAAGAATTCAACAATACAAACTTGACCACTTCGAAGGTCTCTATTCTTCGGTCGGAAGCTTCAAAAGCCGTCAACAATGGCAGTCGGCTGGATGCTTTTCTTGCGACAATGAATGTGAACAACGACACGAGTGACGCGTCGTTGTCCGTCGCGTCGTGCGGTGCAGCGTTAGTGGAAGTGGCAAAGGCTCTTCGTCGGCGCGACACTACACTTTTCGCAAATGGCCTCAGCGATTTCGAAAGGCTTTACGTGAAAATTATTGGTAGGTATTTTTCTTTCACGTCATTGAAAAATACTTGACAAAATTTTTTTTGTCGATGATTATCTTTCAATCAGCTTTTTCTTTTCAGAATTCTTTTAAAGTCTTTATACTGCCTTAATTATAGAAAACGTGAATGACACCGACACATTCATTTTCTTGGCAGCAATCAACACACTTTCGGAGTTGGCTTACTGGAAGACGGACATTTATTTACCACGAATGATCGATATGTTCCTTAAATGGAGTGCGCCTACTTTTTTAATCGATTCGAATGAAGACGATGATTGTAAAAACATAAAATCTAAATCGGAAATGACTTTTAAATCGACCAGAGAGTTAAAAGTGAATAACAACAAAAACATTACGTTAATTTTTAAAGGAAAAATCGGCGAGGCTATTGCAAAAGTCGCCAGACAATTGGGTAATCATTGTTTCATAATTGCATAGTGTTCAAAAAGTTCCAATATTTTTTTGTGGAATAAAGTAATATTCCATTTTGAAGTCTTTTTATCGACAAATTCATTGATTCTAGGCGATTTGTCTCCCGTGTATTTCGACCGGATAAGTGACGCGTTATTGTCATCGTTACGAAATAACGCCGACGACGAAATTTTGCGCTGCTCGGCGCTAAGTGCGCTAGCCGATCTAATACACGCCTGTCGTGGAGTCTATTTCGATAAGATTCTTCACGAGGTTCTTCAATCGCCATAACCTTTAGAAAAAGTATTAAAACATTTTTTTCAGTTGCTTTTATGCATCTCACAAATTATTAAAACGAAAAGTAGCACGTCGTTGGAGAGACGAGGCGCCATACACTTACTGCGTTCAATGCTTCAGTCCGCTAATAGCCGACACAACGGAAATATTTTCGAGGTCTAGGACTTGACTCCCTTTTATTTATTATCTAAAATTACTTTTTTAAATTGGCCAACATACTTTTATCAATAAATTTTTTAAAGGTGTTCGTCGACTCGCTAACATCTGTTGCCACTCAACTAAAATATCTATGGCGTAACGATAGTGACGAGGTCGTTCGGCTTCACGCCGAACTAGCTCTCATCGAGATCGAAGAAGCCGTCGCAAGCTTTTTCAATTACGATAACTCAAATACGATCGCTCCCACCAGACGTTTATTGAATTTGAAATTAAATTAAGAAATTTTCATATGTACATTTTTTGTTGATTGATTTTATTTGCATCAAAAAAATGTTTATCTTCTTTTTACCTAAATGAATAACAACATTTTTAAACAATTTCAAAATTTAGAATCCTAATAAATTAATTTTAATTTGTTTAAAAAAAAATAATTAATAAAAAGTGAAGACTAAAAATAATTTCATGTGAATTAACTATTAGGTCTAAAAGTTAATTTCCGCGTTTTTGTTGTTGTTGATATTTTGCCAAAATAAAATTATTTTTATATAACGAATTTTATGTTATAATGTTCTCTGTATTATCAGCTTTCTATTAGTATATGACTTTCACTGTATAACATTATAAACATGTGTTATTTTTAATTTAGAAGATGTCAACTTTTGTGCCGGAAAAACGTCACTTGCGGGAAGCTTTTCTTTTCCTTTTTCATCTCAAGAGGAAGGCCACTGACGCGCACCAAATGCTTGTCCAAGCTTACGGCGATGCTGCTCCATCCATAAGAACCTGCCAAGAATGGTTTCAGCGTTTCAAATCGGGCGATTTTGACGTCAACGACAAAGATCGGCCAGGACAGCCAAAAAAATTTGAAGAAGAACAACTTCAAGCTTTATTGGATGAAGATTCGGCTCAAACACAGGAGCGACTCGCGGCATCTCTCGGCGTCACGCAATATGCAGTTTCTCTTCGATTGAAAGCAATGGGGAAGATTCAGAAGGAAGGAATATGGGTGCCCTATGAGCTGTCAGAACGCAACAAAGAGCAGAGAAAAACAACTTCACAAATCTTGCTGGACAGATTCCAAAGAAAGTCTTTTTTACACCGCATTATAACTGGCGATGAAAAATGGGTGTACTACGACAATCAGAAGCGAAGAAAATCGTGGGTTAGTTCCTGTGAACCGACAACTTCGACCGCGAAACCAAACATCCACGGGAAGAAGATCTTACTGTGTATATGGTGGGATCAACGCGGCATACTGTACTATGAGCTTCTTCAACCTGGCGAAACAGTCACTGCGAATTGCTATCAACATCAACTAGCGCAGTTGCGTCATAAAATCGCAGCAAAAAGACCAGAATGGGCGCGTTGGCACGAAAAAGCCATACTGCTTTATGACAACGCAAGGCCGCACATCGCTCAATCGGTAAAAGATACGCTAAAAGAGTTCAAATGGGAGGTCTTACCGCACCCGCCGCCCCGTCCGATTATCACCTTTTCCGATCAATGGCTCATGGTCTAGCGGAGCAGCGCTTTCAAGATCGTCAAGACGTCAAAAAATGGCTTGATGAATGGATAGCGGCCAAACCAGAAAAATTTTATTATGATGGAATTCATAAATTGCCCAAACTTTGGGAAAATGTTGTTATTTATGACGGAAATTATTTTGAATAAAAGTTTTGTTTAAGTTTTTCTAGTTTCATGTAGTTTAAAAAGCGTAAAAAAACGCGGAAATTAACTTTTAGACCTAATAAAAGGAGAAAATGCTGGAGATAGGTCGAGCAGATTATTTTCAAGCCAATCCCCTTGTCCGATACGAACAAATTTTAATTAACAAACGTGTCAAGTCTATTTCTTAATTCATGCTGCTAAAATTACCAAATAGCAGTTAGGTAAGCAATTTTTTTCAAATTTTTCAGAGCCGATTTTTGCCGATCCTATATTTGTGCGTTCAAATCAGCCGACAGACCGAGTCGAGCCGGCCTAACCCATCTCAATGCTAAAGTTAAATAATAAAGATGCTAAAGTTAAATTGTAAATTCGAATAATAAACGCTTTATTATTGTATGTACAATGAGATCAAAACCGAAGTTCGCTACTAATAAAAATTTTACACAATCGGAGTGAATTAATCTCGAAAAACAAAAAAAAAAAAAAAATTAAAGCCGTAAAACAAAAATAGAATAGAAAAAACAGAAGAATATGTGAAAAAGTAAAGTGATAATGTAACTATTTTTCAATATTGCGAAGTTTTATGTTCATATGCCATACGAAAAACATCGAGATTTTTAAATCCCTTTTCTCTGTCAATTTCTTTGAAGATTTAACATAAATTATAATCATTAAAAATAAAAAAGAGATTAAGAGATTTTCAACGAAAAATGAACAAGTGGGAAAACGTTTGTAACCGCGTGTTTGTTCAAAAATGGGTCTTTTAAAATAATTGCATTTAATTTTAACAAAAAGAAATTTCAGGATTAATCAAATCAACTTATTTAAACGAGTCAATAATATAATATGCTAATCCAATTCTGCAAACTAATCAACGTCTACTAAAGATTATTTTTAGCCCGCAAATATTTTAATATTTTCTTTTTTCGCAAAGATCCTTTTTTGAGACATCAAGTTGCAGTTTCTAGCAATAGGCATCAAACAGTGAACGACATATTCTAACAAACTATAATAACTTTTTTTTATTACGCTCCAAAAAATCGCAACAATTAATAATAATAATAATATAATAATTGAACGAAGGACGCTATTTTTCGATTAAAAAAACTTTAAGCATCAGCATACTTCAAAGCCTCGAATTTGTTTTTGCTGGAAAATTGCGATACCGAATCCGGACGCTTGGGCTATAAAATAATAGACATTGGATAATTGATTTTCTCATTTAGAATCTCATTAAAAATGTTTTATTTTAAAACTATTTTAGGTTAATATAAAGTAATTTACCTTTTTCTTCTTGGAGTTTTTCGCGGTCGTCGGCTTCTTGGAGTTCTCGATTGTGCCCATTGGCTTTTCGGAGTTCTCGACTGTCGTCGTCGTGACACCTTCATCGGGGATGGATGGCGCATTCGCGACGGCAACTGCGGCGGTATTTTCGGCAACCGCGCCGGTATTGTCGACAACCGTGTCGCTGGTCGATTTTTCGGCGACACGAACTGTTTCATCTTTAAAAAAATAATAAACTATTTAATTATACTTTTACTACAACTTTATTCAAAACTTAAAATGTATTAAGCTATTGTTTGATTAGAAAAATTCGAACAAAAATTGGTGATAAATTTCCTTACTCGAAACGACGGAATCGACAATCTTTTTGATTTGATCGATGCCGCTTTTGCAAACGCGCGGATGTCCACGACCAGCAACGTCCGGAGTATTTCGCTTTTTTTTGCCACCAGCGCCGCTCGTCGGCGCATTACGTCGCGCTTGGTTAGTGAACTGACGGCAGTATTGCGTCGTGCTTCCTCCTCCTCCTCCACCGCCACCGCCGCCGCCCGAAGAAGCGCCCTCCGTTGAATGGTTGGCGGACGACGGCGAAATTGTTTGATTTTCAAGATGCTTTTCACGTTGCAAGATTGAGATACGCGGCTGCGAAGCACCACCACCGGAGCGAGCATCGGACAAGAGCGGCATCAACGGCATTTGACTGGCGTTCGTGAAGACGGGACGCTGATCGGAGAGTGGACGAAGCTCCTGATGATCGACATTCATATTCATAAGACGAATGGAATTCTGCAACGAGTCTATCGTTCTGTCGCCATCATATGAACGATGCTCGTTCTGATGAAAGGCCGACGAACGAATCTTTTTTTGCTGGAAATTTGTTATAAATGTTGTAATCAATTTATTATTCCCAAGTACATTTGAATAGACTATACAAAAAACAAAAACAAACCATGAGATGCTGCTCTTCGTCGAGTTTTTTCTGAATTTCCCAAAGCTTGTTCGACGTGTCGGCGGGTTTTCCGTGTCCAAAAATGTCTTTATAGGCCGGCTTCGGCGTCGGTTTCTGCTCCACCACCGGCTGCACAACCGGTGGTGACTTCTCTTCCACGCGCAGACGCGGCTGAACCGAAGGGCCACCCTTCGAATACGAATTGGGACTAAAATTTCGAACTGGCTAATGAATTTTTTCTATTATATATGGAAATTTTCAACCGCAAATGTATGCTAGAAAAAATAACGAACCGATTGTTCGATCCGCGTTGGTACTGACTCGAATGTCCGCCGTAGGCCTGCTGCGTATTACGCACGTCGTTGCTCACCATTCCCTCGCCAAAGTGCATGGGTTGCGATGAGTTAGTCGACTGATAACTGCTGCCGTAATCACTGTGCTGCAAAAAAAAAAGAAAAAACACATGGTGGCCCAAATTCGCCCTCAATTGCATTTTTGTTGTAAATTTTTTCATTTCGCAACCAAATTGTGAAATTCTTTTTGCATTCCAAGGCTTTACCATTTTGTTTGACACCAAACTTGCCCATATTGGTTTCTAAATTACGAATTTACCAATCATTTAAACTCTTTTGCCAATTTTTCCAATAGTAAAAAATGTGTAAAATTGACGCTAAATTTACGCAATTTTTTGAATTGATTTTCGCTAATTTTTGAATTGATTTCGCTAAGCCTAAATAATGCCTCCTAAAACGAATATTATCTCCATTTTCAATTAAAAAATCAAAATACATAGTCCAAACTAGACATAATGCATAGGATGAGTTGATCTTTATGCCACCCACTTTATTGAAAATGTCTTCTTTGAAAAAGTGACAAAAAAAGTTTAAATGATTGGCAAATTCGTAAATCGAAAGCAATATCGACTAGCTTGGTGTCAAATAAAATTCTAAAGTTTTGGGAATCGAATGCAAAAGGAATTTTACAATTTGGTCGCGAAATAAAAGTTGTAACAAAAATGCAATTGGAGACGAATTTGGCCCACTTGATTTACAATGTATAAAATCAGTAGTGAGAAAAACAACATTCAAAAATTCACAAACCACAGAATGACGATTGTATTGTTGGCGTCCACGTTGTCCGTCCATCGACGTTCTATACGTTTGACGCTGCAAAGGCGGGCCATGACGAGAATCTTAAAAGCCGAGAATTTTTTTAAATTTACTAAAGATATAATCAATATATGCAAACCTTCTCGAGCATTCTCCAAATCCTGATAAGAATACTTTGAGTAGCGCCTTCGACCGGGATTGTAGTATTCAACATTTAAGCGACGCCCCATAAATTCCTATAAAAAGAAATGAATGAGACGTATAAAATGTAATTTGCAAAATATAAAAAAAAATTCCTTTACCGCCTCATCTTTCTTAAGAGCTTCAATAAAGGCAACGAAATTTTTCAATTCGATCATGCAATTTCCATTAAACTGACCATCGTACATGTACATATGGACTTGTAAAACCTAAAGTGAAGAAAAACAAAATTTTTCCTAAGTAAAAAAATCAAATATCCCTTAAATAAATGTTTATGCATAATTATCCGCACTTTTTTTCAATAAAAACAAAAAAATATTCGACAAAAACATGTTTAAGTGATTATTCGGGAGCATGCTTACCATCCACTTAAAGGACTGCTTTCCATTTGCCTGGCAAACAAAACTCCAATTTTCACTGAAGAAAAACGAAACCTGCAGATAATTATGCATCAACCCAATAATTGTCTCTAAAGTGAATAAAAGCTTTATTTTTTATAGCAGTCTTATTCGATTAATAGAATCAACTAATAGATCGAAAAAAAATTAAATTTTACCAAAAAAATATACCTTTTCATGTCCGCCGAAAAAGTAAAAAATGTCACTGCGCGAAGCGCGATAATGCACGCTGCCGATATGCGCACAAAACGGCGGCGCAAACGTTACCGGCGGAGCCACGGGTTTCGGCACACTCGGAATCGAGAACTTCTTGGTCTCGGTCACCTCATAGCCAACCTAATTTTTTTTTCATGTCTTATTTTTTTTATTAATATTTAACTCAATAACACAGATGGGAAAAAAAAGTTTTTTTAATATATTCGCAATCTATTTAATTACCACAATTTCGCTTCGTGTATAAGGCCGGGGGTGTTTTGAGCCAAAAATTGTAAATTGGCGCCAATGAGTTCATTCTGTTGTATGCGGATCCAAGCGAGTCCAAATTTTGTGCCCACTTTTATGAAACCGAGACAAAGACGGGCGCGAAATTTGGACTCCAACGGATCCAATACGAACAGACTGAACTCATTGGCGCGAATTTAAATTTGGCTCAAAACACCCCCGGCTTTATGCACGCGAAATTAGGGTACTCAAAATACAGGGCGAATCATCTGATTTAAAATGTCAATAACTTTTTTATTTTTGAACCGATTTTAAGAAGAAAAGCAGTTTCGGAATCAGCGCGTTTTTTACGCGTTCAACAAATTGTATTCTGAATCAAATACCAAAAATTTCTAATTCACTAAATTAGAAATTAGAAAAAAAAATTTTTATCCAAGGAACGAATATATTTTTTTAATTCTAATGAAAATTTTTTTAATTGTTACTATAAATTTAAATTGTCGAAAAAAACGGCATTTTAAACCATAAGTTTCGGTTATTGAAACGAATCGACATGGCACTTTTGGCATTCGTTCTCAAAATTGCGCGTCGAACGATACAAAATTTGTTGAACGCGCAAAAAACGCGCAATATATCAAAAAAAACCTTAATATTCCAATAACACTCGCAATAATTCCAAAACTGCTTTTCTTTTTAAAATTGGTTATTATATTAAAAAAGTTATTATATTAACAGTTATTATATTACAAAAAGTTATTTATTAACATTCTAAAGCAGAGTAATCATATAACTATCCCTGCATACTTTTTTAAAATAAATTTAAAAATTTCAATAATCTTTCTACCATAATAACTTCCAGAAAGACAATAAAAGAAGAGTCAAAATTATGTTGATAAAATAAAAGTAAGTTCAAAATAAAAACCTCGTCAATTTGTTTGTCAACAACATCGCACCAGTCGCCGATTTCGCTGTGCTGAAGAAGAAGATCGCCGAGAGCAGACGTCGACGTCTTTGGCAAAGCCGTAATCGTGGTTGTCTTCCCCACTTGCACTTTTTCTTTACCATTATCGGCCGTAGCAACGCTCACTGTTTCAGTGACAACAGCGACCATCGAAATTCCATCCGACACATTCGCAGTGCCATCTAAAAAAGTATACCTTTCCAAATAATATTTGGCTATAAATAAATCATGAAAAATAACCCTTTTTATTTGCTATTTCAATCACATTTTCTTCAGTGCTCATATTGCGCTCGGATTAAACGGATTGATGAGTAATTTTTTTTTTATATGTCAAATCTAAAATCAAAAAATGTTTTTAGAAAATTCAAATAAAATAAGTCTTAAAGTTTTTCAGGACCAAACAAACGTCCAATTTTCTCTTCAAATTCTTATCCTTTTTTAATTTTTTTAAGTCTCTTGCAAAAATCTTTAAGTGATTTTTTTTAAAAAAATGTCAAATTTAGAAAAAAAAGAAAAAGTAAAAATTGAATAAATCCGGAGCTTATATCAATACAAAAAGAAAGATAAATTTGTTTTTGTAAGATTTCAATAACTTTCAAACATTTACCAATCTAATGTAAGCATTTTACAACACTCTTTTACTTTCCTACTCGACATTTTTATGTGAAATTGTTGCTTTTTAAGCTTTTCGTTTAATTTTATTGCAATAAATTTTATTACAAAAAGTAATAACTTTTTTGGGAAAGAAAGCAACATTTTAGTTCAGAGATTATATAATTCGTTCAAGAAGGCAGGAAGTAAAGGAATACTCCATTATATACATTAAACGCTTAAAATGAAATATCCATTAAATAATTTATATTGAAGTGAATTGTTTAAATCTTTGAAAAAAGTAATCCTCGATTCCCGCTGAGATTATAATTTTTTGAGCTTCTCAATTTTTTACTTACCCCAGATACTTTTAAGTTTATATAAATTTTTAGTGCCAAAAAAAAGTAAGGCCGTAGCTGACCACAAAAGCAAAAAATTACTTTAAAGAATCACTTTTGAAAAGAATGTTATTTTTAAAAAGAAAAAAAAATTAAAAACGCCAATAAAACAAATTTGTGCGAATTCAAATGTCAAACGGTGGACACGGGACCGAGAATCCGCGGAACGCGCTAAAAATTACAATTTTTACAATTGTTTTAAAAAAATTATAAGATTTGTAGTGTTATGCAGTTGTGCAACAACAAAAAATTATACAAAAATAATTTCAATTTTTTCTTTTTCATGGAACTCATGTGATCAGTTTTACGTCGAATCAAAATGCAAAAAATTAGTTCATTAAAATTTTAATTTTATAAAATGTGAATATAAAATGCAATAAATAAAACATATAATGTACCATGTTTATTTCTAAAATCATTATTTTAGTTTAAAACACATCAGACGGAAAAAAATAATATAAACATAATTATCCAAACTTTTTTTTTTCTTCAATATACTAAACGTATTTATTATTCGAAAAAAATAAAAAGACAAAAATTTGAAAAAATAAAAATACAAAAATTTGAAAGATTCATTCCGTTTGAATACTCAACGTTAAGTGGCAAAAATCGTCGTCGTCGCCGTTGCGAGAAACGCGAGCTTCCATTACCCGACCCGTTTTCCGATTGCGCGCACTCCATTCCACCTAAATTTGTTATAAAAAGTTTATTGAAAAAAGAAGATAACAAAACATTTAAGATGGCGACAAAAAAAGGATTAAAATTTTTAAAAAAGAAATGCCTTTTTTAACCAGTATTGGAGCTTGACTCCTCAAACGACTCCGGAGAGTCATAGTGACTTCAAACGACTCCTAAATAACTCTCAAATTTAAAAGAAAGAGTCGTCCAATCATATTACCTTTTAAACGACTCGGAGTCAAGTCCCAACGCTGCTTTTAACACAAAAAGAATCTGAACTCATCAATTATTGCGTAATCATGAAAGTTGTAAATCGGTGTTTCCAAATTTTAAATAAAATGAAAAATTGGCATTGTATTTAAGTTGTCAGATTTTGAGCCTGTTAAAAGTCGGATCCGCAAACTTCATATGCCATTCGATTCGGCTGAAAATTCTAAATCGACTTCATTGAAAACAAATTTTATAAACAGCCAGTTATGGACCCTCAGACATAGCGCCAAATTTTCATTTTGTTTAAAATTTTGGAGAACATTGTTGTGAAAATGTGAGTGTTAAAAAATAAACCAACAAAGAAAAAGCAACCTGTATGTTGTGCTCATACTCTAAAGTGATATTCCGCAAAGTGGGAACTTGTTGCTCGTGACAATGGGCGAATTCGACATGAGAAATTATTTGATCTACATCCTCGCATTCCACAAATCTCTGAAAATGTTTTTTAATTTAAAAATTAATTTAATGGAATAAGTTATTGTTGTGGCCGAGCGAAATGGTTAATTAAATATTATTTATCCTTTTTTTACCGCCACAATCTCATATATCACCTTACGGCTATATTCCACTATATTATCGTATTATTCTAAGTGCACGGGCATAACAGTTATATTTTTGTATGTGGCGGCTTATCAATAATAGGCGAATAAAGTTACTTGCTTATATTGTAAATTTGTACTGAGATGTCTAGCCTATCACTCAGTGTCATTTCAAGGGTTCTCTTTGTTATTCCAATAGCACGAAGATAACAGTTATATTTTTGTATGAAAAATGTAGTAGGTAATATTAAAATTAAAATCTAACAAGCAAACTTCGAAAATACTACATCACGAAAAATTATAATTTTAAAATAGTTTTAAAAATAGAGAAAAATTTTCTCTATCCGATAAAAATTTACTTGGCGCCGACTTAAAATACTAAAAAAGTTATGAACATGTTTATTAAAATTAGAATCTAAAATATTGTACCCTAATTTCGCGTCGTGTATAAGGCAGGGGGTGTTTTGAGCCAAAAATTGTAAATTGGTGCCAATGAGTTCATTCTGTTCATATGCGGATCCAAGCGAGTCCAAATTTTGTGCCCACTTTTATGAAACCGAGACGAAGGTGGACTCACTTGGATCCGATACGAACAGAATGAACTCATTGGCGCGAATTTAAACTTGGCTCAAAATACCCCCGGCTTTATGCACGCGAAATTAGAATAATTTAAAAAAAAAATAGTAAACAAATAAGTTTTTATATAAAATCTTTTTATATACTCACCAACAAACATTGAGCGAGAAACGACATCGAAATGTCGGGACTGTCTAAATAGAGCGTATTTCGACGCGGTAGGCCGTGCGAGCCAAAGATGACGCCGAGGAGAACGTCGTCGCCAACCGCCAGCACCACGTCTTCGTTGTCGAGCGAGCGCACGTCGTAGACGGTGAAGTCGTCGGCGTTGCGGACGGCCGCCTGCTCGAAGAGCAGCGAAGAGAAGTGCTCCTCCATGGCGTTGCGTACGCCGTCGATGAAATACTGCGATGCGGCCAGTGTTTGACCTTTAAAGAAAGAAAAAAAGTTGTAAAAATAAAATGCGCATAGATTTTTCTTCTTTTTTTTTGTAACGATCTTCGGTTTACATCTTTTTCCATATGGATCTTACCTGGCCCTACCTTTGGAGGTTCGGGGAGGAGAGAGAAGGGGCCTACCAAAGGGGCCATTCTCGAAATTAAATGAATCGAAACATTTGTAGGGTTCAAAAAAAAATATTTAATTTTTAGGTTTATAAAATATCAACAAGTCTTTAAATAATAACAGTTGAAAATACCAAAAATATTATTAGAATTCCAAACAAAACACAATTTATTTAAAAAAAAACCCCCCACCAAGAAACTTGTGGAATACGTCCGGCGAAACTTGATGCAAATTCAGCGCCAACATTTCGACGCGTAAAATTTCGGGGAAGTTCAATCCCTTCATGCAATTAGAAAAACTACGGCAGAACTCGTCGGTGAGATTCAGATTGCAGATGATGATGCGCTTCAAGTAGGAGTGTGTTAAAAAACGCTTTAACACGTCGAAAATGACGTCAGGCCTAAAGAATCAAATTGATGAAAGTGGAATTCTTATATGACACATTAGCTTATTTTTTGCTTAAAAAATTCCATTTTAATGCTCTGCAAAAAGAATGTTAAATTTAATAATTAATCAAATAGCCAATATAAATGTGCAAGTAATTGTTTTAGGAAATCGTGCTCACCGCTCCTGCACGTCACTCAACGAATAGGCATATTTCTTCGTCATCGACTTGGTGCTGATGGTAAGCGAGAGACTGGTCTTTTCGATGAGTTTGACGCATCGCACAATGCGTCTCGCTAACCGATGCGACTTTTCCTTGATGAGTCGGCCCCAGAGTTTGCAAACCAGCTGGCAATTGTCCAAGTCTTCGCGCTCCAAATTGTGAAACACCTTGAGGAACACTTCCATGGGAATTACGGCCGTCGGCTCGTCGCACGATGAAAGGGAAATCATTGTCTCGTCGCTAGACGCCAGCAATCGAGTAGTTGGGGAAATAGAAGAAATTTTTTGGCATTTAATCGGAGAAGAGCTGCCAGCAAACCTAAAAAAAAATTCTGCTATTATTAAAAAGCGTGTTTGAAATTATAAGGCGTGTTTGGAAAGAAAACGTACGATTCACAATCCTTTTGTCTCTTCCGTTCATTTTTAGCTTCTAAAGACTGTGACTCACGAAATTGAAGCAATTTATCCGCCATATTCCTCATCGCCTAAAACAAGTTGAATTATTAATATATAAAATATTATACATACCTAATAGAAATTAATTATTATATTTAAGCACACCAGAAGATAGGCCGCATTCTCGGTTTTTAGCTTTTCAATCTCTTTAAGAAGCAAATCCTTTTCGGTTTTTTCCACTCCAGATGTTGCTGTTTCGTCCATATTTTCTATGTACCAAACTGCAAACATAAAAAATCAACATATTTACTTCAATAATTCCACAAATTAAATGCTCAAAACGCAATGTAAAAAAACAACAAGATAAATGAATAAAAACATTGGCGAAAAAATATTCTTGAGAGAATAATCACAAAATGAAAAGAAAAATATGAAAGAAGCATCGGCTGAGAAATAGGGGTGGCATCCACATCAACTCACCCCAGTATCAATTCATCCAAGAATCAATTGATCCAAGAATCAATTCACCCCAACACCATTTCATCCCGTCAGAACTGTATCATTTCACCCCAACTATTGTTTGAGCATAATTTTTTAAGATTCCTTGCGTTGCAACTTTAATATATTGGTCTCCTAGCTCATAGTTTGATCATGCGACCCAATGTTCGGCGAGGTTGCAAAACTGAAATAATTTTTCTAGACGATTTTGTTCTGAGCCGATTTTTTTCAGAGAAAATTTGAAAATTTAAATATTATTAATTAAGAGAGGTCCACGGCGAATAATATTGCAAAAAAGAGGATTTAGCTGTATAATTATATTAAACTTTTTTAGTATTAACTTTTTTTCTAGAGTATAAATCACTTCCAAATTGCACCAGGAGGTAGAGAATTTAACGGGGAATTCACTGGATCAGAGCTTTTTAACATTTCACTAATTTTACCCGAGCTCTACATTTTTATTCGTGGTTTCTGATTTAGCAAAATTCTCTTTTTTTGCAATATTATTCGCTGTGAGATCATAAAACTTGAAATAAAAGCAAAAAAGTCTTCTTAAGAACAAGTATAAGCTTTAAAAGTAATGATGTGCCGGGTGCTTTGTTTTGTCGGCTCCGAAAAACCGGATAATCCGACGTTTTTTAGTTCGGAACCGCATTCGATTTTCGGACTCAGAGGTCTGGGTCCGGTTTGAAATTCAGGATCTGGCGCATCTCTGTTTAAAAAGCTATCAAATAACCACAAACTTTTTAAACGAACACTCTTATACGTTTAACGAATAGCGATTAATTTTTCATCATTTTCTAATCTACAGATGGTTAAATACTGGGCGATAAAAACTTCACAAATAAATTAATTATCAAAAAAAAAAACAAGCGAGCTTTGAAGAAAAAAGTATTTGAGAAGCAAAAAACAAAGAAAATAATATAAAAAAACACCGAATGCACAATTTTTTATAACTTTAGATCTTTCTCAATTTGCAATGATTGAATTGAAATGGGGCATAATTGTGTCGCTTGCCGACTTCTCTGATGAAATCGTTAACGAAATGAAGTTTGCATTAAATTTTTAATTATGCATTTATAATATTTTTAAAAAAATATCTCAATTTTAGGGAGTTCGGTGACTGGCTTATTGACATGTTAGAGAATCATTCCAATTTACACGTTTTACTTCATCATTTCGACGAAAACTCTTCTTTTTGTATACATTCTGCGCCCGGTAATAAGGCGGCAATTCACAAGGCGTACGATCAAGTATATCGCCAATATCCCAACGTCATATTCGTTTTGCATATTCTTCCCGAACGTGACAGCATTGAGTTTAATCTAATGAAGGTCCAATCCAAACATATCTTACCAACAACCTCTTTCCTCAAATAAATGCGACAAAAAGTTCTCCTTTAAAATCCTAAAATTTTTTAATTTTTCGAATTTTCGTTAATTCCCTAAACTTTCATCTCAAAACTCCCCTCTCCACAATTGGGTAAAATGAGTGGAGGTGATTGATAGAATATGATCCGTGTCACCAACGTCTTTTTAAATTAGCACTATTTTTCTAGACGTTGACCACGAACTATGCGCTTATCGGCCAGGGCGTGCTCATCGATAATGCGCGCAACAAGTTCGAGGGTTTAAATTTGCCCAATGTTATGGGCAAAATGAATCAGTATATAATGCGACGAATGTTTCAAATCGTCACCTTTCAGAGGTCAACTTTTACTCTTTGATTTTTTCCAGCGTTTTTCTATTAAAATAAACTAGGTAGTGTAAGCTGCTAGTGTACATTTTATATATTTATAATTTTTATAAATAATCTCATCTTTTCCATTCAATAATATTTTTATTGTTGCTGATCAAATTTTTTTTTAGATACGAGAATAAGTACAAGCTTCTAGTTCACGACGGCCGAGAAGTGTCCAATGGAAAAATGCTAAAAGATTGGGAGGTGGAGAAGTGCGTGGAAATTGTACTCCATTCTTGTAGGTTTTTATTTTTTGGATTTTTTAAATTCATTTTTCAAATTTCTTAAGTTCAATTTTGATTTTTCGATAGTTTCATTTTTTTACAGCAGCGAAAAGTGATAGGGAGGACAAGTCCTGCGATTCTCCGAGGTCCTTCGAGCATTCGCTGACCACCTCTGGAGCGCTTATCGTGGAGGGTTTTCCCAGCAAATACAACAAATTTCAGGTATTCCACCGATCACAATTTTTGTTCGAATATTTTTTATCTTTTGTTTTAATCCATTCAAAATTATCCCCAATTATTTTTCCCCAAATTTTTTTTTGTAAATTTTTACGATATTATTATCGGAATTCGCGTCTCAAAATGTGCTCTTCTTCACAGGTGGCGTCATTTTTCTTGCATCCCGCCTTTCGTCCGCTTTTTGTCACGCTGATCAACGAGCAGTGCGCGTCGGTCGAGTTCGCCAACAACTTTCACGCCGTCCAGGCCGGCCTGCACTATTTTTCCGATCGAAACACGCTGGACGCCAACGAGAAAATGGGCGTTCGGCTCACGATTCGATGCGCGGACACGCTGGCCAACAAACACTTCGAGCAACATCTTCAGCGTATGAAGAAAAGCGGCGCGGAAATGGCCAAGTCGGAGGGCTAGTCTTATTATGTTCTCTTGCGACGAGTGATTGGATGTTTAGTTTTGGATCCAAACTGGACTCGTTGTATTTTTTATAGATTTTTTTTCCAATTATTTGAGAGAAAACTTCTTGTTAAGCTCATTTTTCTCCTTTTCTTGACAATACTCATAGTTATTTCCTTGCCATACTTTCTCTATATAATTTTTGAGTACTTTCCGGTTATCGGACCTCCTCAAAAAAAAAAAAAAATTTTTTTTTTAATCATTTAGGTTTTCTGGCACAAGAAATTCGAATTTAATGATGTTTCTCAGTGATTTTGTTGTTTTTGTAAAGTTTTTAACGTTTTCGAAGTATAATTTTATAACACAATCGCTAACAAGTGGTTAACATAACAACGATAAATAATTAACAATTAGAATGGCCAAAATTCGGCGATGCCTTGCAAAATGACGATGAAAGGATCGCTTAGAAGATGTCAAAAACTGCACGAAAACAACAAAATCGGTGAGAAACATCATTAAATTCGAATTCCTCGTGTCAGAAAACCTAAAAAAATTCATTTAATTTTGCGGGTCCGATAATCGGAAAGTTACCAATTTTCGTTCTAATTTGAACAAAAGTATTTGGAAAAAAGAGTATATTAAGCTTGAGAGAAAATGAAGAGACGACTGAAACAAGTGCCTTTTCATTCATTTTTTCCATAAAATTTCGAGAAATAGAGGGAACACTTTATATGATTTTTTGCTATTGATTTTTCATAATTTTGATACATTTTTTCCATTTTCATCTCGGATCTCAAAATTCAAGATTGATAATTATTTTTGTTTTTGTGACTTAACGTGGAGACATAATCTTTATTCTCCACTTTTTTCCTCTCCAGTGCGTTATATAATATTTTTTAATTCGATATCCCGATTTGCCTCTTTTTTTTGCCTTTCTTTCTTTTTTTTGTTTGATTAAATTACGGACAATAAAAATTTTCATTTTATAACAAGAAAATTGCTAAAAAAACGAAAAATTGCTGAAATGAGTTTGAATTGGTGAATCCATCGAGAGATCAAGCTGCATTAGCCGCCTCCATTTTTTCATCCGCTCGAGTCAGGTCGGGTTCGTAGACATTCGAGCAGAGATTTGCGAATAGGACGCCAGCCGCCAGGCGTGAAGTCAACTCAAGTTTTTCAACGTCATGACACCATTCCACCTGAACTCGGGAGGTAGTTTTTAAATTAAATCACACCAATATTGAAGCTGTCTGACTCCGGGTAAATGGGGGAATTTTTCAAGACCCCTTACGAAGCACAAAATATGCAGGCCAGTTAATGTTGATTGAGAAAAACCGATTCACAATGACTAACATTTCCCCAGGTATCCGTCTGAAAACTTTGCTCGAGTCGTGCCAACCCGACCGCATCTTCCACATTTAAACAGCGACCAACGACGGCCATCGTGATTAGAAGACTTTTCACCGACTCCACACCATAGAGTAGTCCAGTGAGAGAGGCAAAATTGTGCGAGAGAAGATAGCGTTCCAAACGTCGCCGGGATTCGTCCGATATCGATGGCGCGTCCGTAATGTGTTGTGTGGCCAACAGGCTCACGTCGAGTCTTTTGTTGACCCATCTGCAAACATACACATATTATTATTTAAAATTTCGACGATAAAAAAACGGCTCGTTAGAAGGAAATTATTTAAATAATTTATAATTTGACATTTTTTGGGAATTTATTAGCCGCCTACAATATGATATTTGCGGACATTTAATTATTTTTTGACATAATACTAGAATCAAAAAAAAAAATAGATCGGCCCTTTTAAGATCCGTTAAACGTAAAAGAGTTACCTAATCACGGGTGCCCATTGAGTCTGTTGTAGTTCGAGAAGACGCTCGCCGCCCGTATCGTCCCTATTCGCAAAATACAGTAGTGTGTCCGTCTCCAGATACTCGAAAATTTTGTTCGTCAGACTTGATTTTGTCGCATCCAGCGGATTATCGACGGCCGTAAAGGCGAGGCCGGTTAAGCGCATCCGCGCTAGGTTGATCACTTCCCTTTGAGTCCGCCACTCCTGTGCGATGGCTAATGCAAGCGGCAGCGAGTAGAGCGTGAAGTGACGGCCGGCCTGCGTTCTCAGTGGACGATTGTCCAATTCAATGCCATAGCATTGTGATGATGGACAAATGGAGCCATCTTCTAGAAATTAGAAAATTATTGATTTAAAAGATTACATCTTTATGCCTCTACTACTCCATACAATGGCTTAGCAATTGAAGAGATTACGGAACAATGATGGAAGTAAATTACGAATATTTACCAATTCGCTCGCCGAGTTCAAACGCAACTGAAGGCGTCCACTTTGATTTATCGTCCTTAGTCAACAAATTTTTTGTGACTACACGTACCGATTCATAGAAACGTCGGGGCAGTTTTGACATTCGGAAAAAAATTCATTTAAAATATCGAACGCATTTTGAAATTAAAATATTTCAGCCGTTTCATCGACTCATTTTGCATATCGAAACAGTTATATTATGTTTTAATTTATTCAAATAAATTTTTAGCTGTAACAACG
This sequence comes from Bradynema listronoti, assembly GCA_024678965.1. Taxonomy (NCBI): domain Eukaryota; kingdom Metazoa; phylum Nematoda; class Chromadorea; order Rhabditida; family Allantonematidae; genus Bradynema; species Bradynema listronoti. The sequence continues at coordinate 3,686,687 of JANLNO010000152.1, read as the reverse complement.
ATCAACAATAAATGGTTTTAAAATTCCAAGAAACATTCTCGGCACGAAAAGAATCAACGCGACAAAGAAAAATGCAGGAACAAAATCTAGATGTATAGTACTCATTTATTTCTTTTTAGATTTCTCTGCTTTTCGGCATTGACAACGATGATTTCGTCGGTGAGAATCCCTTTTCGCTTTCGTACGGCGTTCATATAGACGCTGGCCTGATTGGCTACGGAGCCTTTATTGGTTCCAAACTCCTCCATTTCGTCGACGGTGGTCGGTTCCCAAAAGGGGTCTTCATCAATTATCTGCCAATGCGAGAAAGCCAGTTGGGCGGACGCCAATCCACTAGTTCGTTTTCGAAGCTGTTCACAAAACGAGAAACTCTCTACGACAGGCATGTGTGCCACCACCTCAAAGAGTCCACTTGTTTCATTCACATCCTCGCTAATCACCTAAAAAAAATTGTAAGTTTTGGCTGAATTCAATTTATATAAAGCAATAAATTGGAAATTTATAGATTGCAAGCATCCGTTACGCCATGATTTGTTTCTTCAATTGCTAGTCATAAGTCATTACTAAACTCATTCTAGCAAAAGCCAAAATAAATTCGTAAATATTGATGGATATATTGATAAGTTTGCTATCAAACAAAATAGAAAATTCTTAAAAATTAAGTAAAAAAAAATTAAAATTGGTCAAAAAAGTTGACGAAGAAACAAATTCGTAAGGACAACTCTTTGTATAAGAGTATTCATAAAAATATTCACGTTAACCTTTGCTCGACGGTGCGCCAAAACCGTCTGCACCTTTCCCAGGGCCTGCGTTGACGTTTGCACACGACATGTGTACATGGCGGCCACCAAACGTAATGGGTGCTTTTTCAACGCGGCCTTACACGTTTGACGCATCGCCGAAATCAGCTGTCCGTGTAGTTGAGCGTCGAAATTCCATTGCGCAGTGTTGTGACTACTTTCAGATTCGCTACCATCTGCAAATTCGGTAGGTAAATACGTCCACTCCTCCAGAATCACGGCAACGCCCTGCATCGGTTCCTTGCAAAGAGGACCTTGCGAAATGGCCATCTGGAAACCGCCGATAAGCTCACGATCCAGCGAGCGCCTTTTCTTTTTCGATGTCTCATCCGCTGAAAATCGTACGGATATGAATAAAGTAAGAGATAACGAATCAAAATGGGTGATGTTAACAATAATAGCAAGATACTTTAAATAAGAAAAAGAAATTTACCTTCCCAAACGGATTGACCTTCGTAGTTGGATAGCGCATTTATTAGAACGTTCGGCCGAGCGTTATGCGGCCCGAACGACCAAATCCGCGAGAATAAACGATCAATTTCGGCACACGACTTGCGTAGCCAATAGGAGCCCTTCAATTTTGGCAGTTGATCGCGCGCCATTTCCAACAACTCATCACGAAATTTTCTCGTTTCCTCCTCGTCCAGACCGCCTACACAATTTAATGTGGAAAAAAATTGGAAAATATTAAAAAATTGTCCAAAAAATAACTTGCCGCCTTCGCAAAGTCGATCGATGCATTCGTGATGCTTGTATAGTAACTGAATTATATCATCGGGCAAAGGCGCAACACGAAGACGAAATTTTAAATTAAATTGTTTGAGTAGGCACTCCTAGGTATAAAAAAGTGAAGTGCTAAATGTTAATTAATAAAAAAAATTCAAACAATTTTTTACTGTTTCGTGTTCCGACAAAATCTTCGCCGAAGACGACTGCAGATCCGGTACAATAGTCTCGAGAAATGGCACGATCGGCTCCGACACAAGCACATTCGTTTGGCCCAAGTCATTTAGGTCCTATAAAATAAAAGAGCCTATAAATAATCGGCCATACTTTTTTTTTTATTTACAAAAATCTAATGCACCAAAAACAAAGTATAGACGAAAAACCATATCTACTTGAAAGGTCGAAATTAAACGCCCATACCGCCAGACATTTTTGTAGATGAACTTCGCCGGCGGTAACCAACGCCAAATCGCCGTTCTCCTGCTCAAAAAGCCGCACGGCCGAGTCGAGCACAGCCAGCTGCTTGAGCGCCGCCTTGAGCTGGTTCGTCTCGTCCGTGCCGGCGCCGGACGCCGAGTGGACAGTGACGCGCACCAACGGCTCCATCGGCATGCTCGTCTCAAAGAGAAGACGACATTCGTCGAGTCGTTTTCGTAGCGCTGCTATAATAAGTATTAATTTTAAAAATTTTCCAATTGTTTTTTTTAATTTAAATCAGAGTTGCCAAATGTCCTTTTTAAAAAGATTTGTTCTTTTTTTGAGGGGGTCTGTTCTTTTTTATTTTTTGTTCTTTTTTTGAGATGTTTGACTATCTGATGAAGAATGGCTCTCTTAGACACGGGATCAGGAGTTCCGAGAAGTATTAATTGTTGAGAGAATAAAGAATCTGACCTGAAAAGTTAGCGGAAATAGACCAATTCAGATATTTTTAGAAAAATCTTTTTTGTTCTTGGAAATTATCAATAAAATATTTTTTTCGTGCCCAGCGTTCTTTTTTATTTTATTTTTCCATCTGGCAACCCTAATTTCAATTCAAAAAATTTAAAACAATTTTGGCACTACCTGAATCGCTATCATTTGCTGATGTATTTGGAAAAAATGACGTAGACACTAGCGAATGTCCGCCAATCCATTGATCGTCGGCCGCTTGAAGCGCGCAAATTTGTCCGGCCGGCGCGCGCTCAGCGCGTATAAGCTCTTTGCCCAAGACAATAAATACACCTTCGATGTAAGTGGGCAAAATGGATCGCGACTCGTTGAGGATGGATTTTTTTGATTTCGAATCAACCACAAAAAATTTCGAGCCTAAAACGAAACAAAAAAGCGCATACAATTTTTGAAAAATAATCAAAAATGATAAAAATCGCATTTTTAAAGTTTATCAGAAAAAAAAACATAAGATTAGCAAATCTATCGGAATATTAAAAAACATTTAAAATTACTTGAATCACCTTCTTTCACAGTGCCGGACATTACACGACAAAGAGCCACTTTTTTGTTTTCTAAGAGAAAGAATTTTGCCGCATAAATAATGCATGTGTCGCTGGCGGGATCACACAATTGAAGATGTTGCCTTAGCGGATGCTCCGTTGAAGCACAAACGCGTTTTAGTCGAACCGCTCCGCTTAAAACGCCTAAGGTTGAAAAAAAATTAAGACACGAAGAAGAAAATGGAATTTTCCATCCAATTTTTGAATTCCAGAGTCCATTTAATAGCCCTTAAAGTATTAAGTCCAATGGTATAGAATTTTGGCCCTGCACAACAGCGGAAGCACAAAAGCGTTATATAAAATTTCTTTGGCTTTCATTTAAATGTTTGTTTGTAAAAATATCTTTTTGAATAAAAAATTTCTGGTTAAAAAAGTGTGTCCAAGAACTTTGTGTATTAAATAGTATTAAATAAAAAAAAAATTTAAATCAAATCAGTGCCCAAGAAAAATCCAAATTCACATTTTCTTATTAGCCGTGCTGATAAATTATTGGCCAGCAAAATATTACGCTAATCTCAAATTAAACAAAAAAACATTTAAAAAAATTCTATCAATTTTTCTTTCGAATCAATTTTAGTCGATTTCACTCAAATTCTATATCAAAAATTTTTAAATATGCATGTCATAAAGAATATATGTAAAATATACCTTCAACATTTATGTCGAACGTCCGCTTGGGCGAACGCCCAAATGCGCAAACCGCGCGAATGACGGCGTTCGTTAGCGGCAGCCATTCGCGCATGTAGTCGCTGAACGCCTCGTCGTGCCGACAACGACGGCGACACTCGCGCAAACCCAACTTGCCAGCCAACGTCGTGAGTCGCTCGACGTCCTCGTCAATGAGCGCACACTTGTGCAATTCCCATAGCGGTTCGAGCACAAATTGCTCAAAAACGGAGCGTTTGCTTTTCGTTTCGGCGCCAGGCAATATCTTAAATAACGATTAACATAATTTAGAAATATTCTAAAACAAAAATGTAAAAAAGTAAAGGATCATTCGAAAGAAACTTTATCAATTTAATGCATTTTAAGGCACATTTGAATTCAAAAACAACAGCTAAAAAGAGCAAAACCTTTTTTGATACGACGTGAAAATAATGATCAAACGAGAACATAAACGGTTGTAGATCCTCTTTGGAAACTTCCAATTTTTTAGCCCATAGAGTCGCAAAGTCACCCAACGAAAAAGCGTAACCGTGAAAAGCCGACCCGAATAACACATTTCCCTTTAGAGGATCGAAGTAAAGCTTGTTTTCAGCCTCTTCCAACCTAAAAAATCAAAAATAAAATTGTAAAAAAATAAAAAATTTAATTTTCACTTTTGCCAGTTCTCCTCTTCGATAAATTGCGCCTGAAGAATTTGCGAAAGACAGCAGTTGACACGTTCGATAAGATTCTGAATGTGATGATGAGCCTCGACGCACCTCATACGCAACTCGACAATGAGACGATCGAGTTTGTTGAAGACGAGCACGATGTCTAGCTGGCGGATTACGGCTTCGCGTAGCAGCGACTTCGTCTGAGAACAAACGCCTTCCACCTATGTATAAGGCTAATTACATAATTTAAAAAAATTAGACTAATATGTATGTGTAGACAAAAGAAACGCTAAAAGAATTGTTTAATATCTTAATTTTATAAGATCAATTTTTTTTTATCAACCAAGACGAAAAAATATAAATAATAAAATTATACTAAATTTTAATATTTCCAATGTGAGTTTAGTGCTGTGACATGCATTTCTATCTTTTTCACCTTTTCGTTTTGCGTCTATCTTAAGAATGAATATACCAACCACATCAATGACGAGAATAGCGACGTCGGCAAGATTTATGGCCGAGTTTACTTCAGAACAAAAATCGACGTGTCCCGGACTGTCGATGAGATTAACAAATACGGGATCATAGAACAACGAAATCGCACTCGACTTCATTGTAATGCCACGCTTTTGCTCGTCATCGCGACTGTCCATATATCGTAGTTTACCGGCTAACCGGGCTGAAAAAATTAAAATATTATTTATTATACAAAAAAATACAAATAAATACTGGATATAATGCCATTGGTGGAAATCAAGTAATCGGCCAGTGTCGTTTTTCCGTGATCAACATGCGCGATTATGCAAACATTTCGAATAAAAATTGGCGAGATCTGAATATGTTGAAAGATTAAACAAAAATATCCTTTTTATACTTTTCTTTTTCTAAAAAAACCTCCAAAAACGCAGTCTTTAGGCGTGAATTTTCGCTCGTTAGCATGTTAACTAAGTTATGAATTTAACTAAATATTATTCAATTAAACCGTATGAAAATTAAAATGTTGACAATAAATTTTAAAAATCTTATAAATATGAAAATATTTTAATTTTTCATATCAAAATTTAATAAAAATAATATTATTTTTTAAATAAAAAAATGATATAAATTGATTTTGGTTCAACACATAATTTATAATTTAATTTCAATATAATTGTAATTAATTTTATTAAATAAAAAGCATATATGTATACAATTTTTTCTTCTAAACTACACGGAAATATAAAGCGAGAATAAAGGTAGTGACAATAATATAACAAAAAAGAAAACAAATTTAAAGACTTAATGCTTTTCGCAAGTTTTTTGCCTTTATATTAATTCTTATACAGAGGCACCAAAAAATTTTATTTTTTTCAAGCGCAGATTTCTACACTTATCGCCCAGTTTTCAGATATTTGTTTTATATAGTTTATAGAGAATTTCGAGCTCTATCAGATAAGCTAACTTGTTTTTAAATAACTTTTTTAATAATTTTAATTAAACGAAAATATGTGAAAATTTCATCGGACAAAACATCGCCACCGCAACACAGAAATTTTTAATTTTTTTCAATTTTTGAGCGCAACACGGATTTATTTGAAAAACTAATATTAGCATATTAAGGAACAGAAAATTCTGTACTACATATCTGAAAAATAGAAAAATTGGTAGGCTGACAGCTAAAAAATGCATGGATAAAAAATTTAAATCACCAAAAAGATGTTTTTTTCATTAAAATTAGCATTTTTTCAATTTTTTAAAACTCACCTAGCCTACCAATTTTTCTAATTTTCAGATATGTAATACATAGTCTGCTCTTTAAGATGCTAATATTAGTTTTTCAAATAAATCCGTGTTGGGTTCAAAAATTGAAAAAAACTAAAAATTTCTGTTTTGAGGTGCCGATGTCTGATGAAATTTTCGCATATTTTCAATATCCAAATGATTGAGATTAATGCTGTAATCTTTTTCGTCTTTTCGTTTTTTTTCGTCTGCAAGTCTAAATAAAAATGCAGTGAAGCAGACAAAAAAAATAAAATTAAGAGATAAAAAAGTGAGCAGAGCACGGGTTAAGTTATAGTATTGGTAGAAACTAATGCGCGAAATTTTTTACCATGTAAATTTGTCTATAAATTTTATTTAAATGGCCATTATCAATTGATCATTATAAGCATCATCAATTACATACTTATTACAAATCAATTAGGTTGGCAAAAAATGTCGATTTTTATAAAAACGAAACTACAACACATTCATCCAAGAGGTATTTTCCATCACGATTCATCCTCAACATTCGTGCAAAGAATGAATGCTCTTGAAAAACTCGGCCGGCTGTGACTCGAAGAAGTTAAACTTCCAAATTTTTGCAATTTTGAAGTTTTGTCTCTATTTTAGCAACGATTTATTATAACAATTTGAAGTTATGGGGCATAAGAAGTCATTTTTTTAAACTATTACCGAAACGGCTCTTGTAACTGACATATTAACCGAGTTACAAATTTCTAAAAGATCAATAAAATTTTTGAGTATCTCGATACCTCCATCGACATATGAAAAATTTTAAAGTTTTTAAAAATCATTCTTTTTTGCTATGATATGATAGTATTAATTAGGCTTAAGAAAAGCTAAATTAATTTCAAAAAGGTTGCTTCAAAAAGTATGTTTTTATTACAAATTCGGTACTTCTCAATTTCGGTCGATTATCTATAAGTAATTTTTTTCCCCAAAAATTGAGTTATTATAAATAATTTTTGTATCAAATATTCTCAAGAAAACCCTCTTTCTAATAGAGAAAAATCTTTTATTAGATCTGAGAAATAGTCAAACAAACATTGCCGACATAACTTTTTTGCCAACCTAATATAAAAAGGAAAATATTCCACATGTCTAAATTTTATTCAAAAATTACCTAACGTTTTTTAGAAAATTGGCATCAAACAATTACATAAATGTATAAAAAAACTAGAAATATATAGATAAAAATATTTAGTTGAGGTTAATTATTGAATTGATCATTAGTTGTGACAAAAAAAGCCTAGTTTATAATACTAATCAATCAAAAATTATTCTAAAGTAAGGCGCAATATGGTAAAGTACGTATGTGAAAAGAGAATTTTACATTTACATTATTATGCTAAGACAACTAAACAAATTAGGTACACAGCAGAAAAACAATAAAAACCACTGGCTTATATTTAAAAAATAAACCAATAGAATTAAAGAAAGAAATTGATAATTACTGTATAACCTGTATAACGAACATATGAGTATCCATTTAAAAAAGAAATAAACATGTATCTCTAAAAATATCAAATATCAAAACTTGCTTAAATTTATAAAGCAAAAATGTTTAAAAAATTAGCATAAAAAGCTAGTTTGCAAGATTTATCTAAATTAACATAGATCCTAGTTTACAAAAAAAAAACAAAAAATTGAATTAAACATTTCTATTAAAATTCACCTGCGTCAAATGTCAATGTTGACTTAAATTAAACAACCGTAAATAACAAATGAGATTGGGCAAATGGGTGCTACGCACACGAAGGATCTGCGGGCGCTTCATCGCTCAACAACTCTTTCGACGATTCGTCAACCGGCCGAAGGTTTATGCAATTGCCATTAGATAAAATACTCTTAGGCATTTTTCGCTTATCGATTAAAGAAGGCATCGTATTCAATTCTCCTGTTATATCAGATGTAGAATGTGTTTGGCTAAAAGTAGATTTTGTCTTTGACTCCATTGATATCGTCGTTTTATTGTTCGCATCTTCAGTTTCGAGTATTTTATTTTCATTGGAATTAAGGGATGCAGAAGTATTCGCATTTTGCACTGTGGCAATGTTAGATGATGTAGCGCCGCTAGTGCTAGCCGTCGTAGTTGTTTTCAACGGTTTACTTTCATATTCCACTTGCTCCAAAGCTAAAAGCAGCTGAGAATGGTAAATTTCCATTTCTTCAATAATCGAACCGAGCATATTCTTGTGTTTCGGGCTGAGTAAGTAGAAGGGCGTTACCAATGACCAACAAGCGGTAACAAGCGCTGAGACCCGCGATTCAATGACGCGAATGTCCACATTTTTCGCAGCCATCGAACGTAGTAAAATATCAAAGCGAGGCACAACACGTGTGGTGCCTTGACATATTAATTCGTTTAAATGCGGACTGCTTTGATTTAAAGGAATTTTAGATAAATTATCAGTAAGTATGTGGCATAATTTTAATATAGCGACGCAATTTTGTAAGATGCCCGACACTTCCTCAACCCATTGATTGTTATTTAGTTTTTGAGCTAAAAATAGTTGGGTAAAAAATCTATATTCTTTAATATACTGCATAAAAATGATGCTTACATATATGCGGCCCGAGTTGAACAACGTCGTCGAAATTATCTTGATGCAACTTAGAAAACCGCAATGAGTGGGCCATTATTAACCGATTGTATTCGTGCTTCCGATGACACATGACAATGAGAATGAAAAATGAAAATAAAAATACAGCGGCTAAAACCGCTAATGCTAAATATACGACAATATCCATAGATGTTGAATTTTTAGCATACCATAATACGGCGTTCAGAATTTCGCATCTACAATCTACAAGAGAAAAAAGCCAATGCATTAAAAGTTTATTGTCAAAAAAAAAAAAAATATGCGCAAAGAAGTTCATTGTGGGCATGACTTGGGAGATAGTAAAATATTCGATTAAACATATTTCATAAATCGACGCGATGCCAAGCGCTAATACATAGCTTTTAAAATGTATTAAAATACATCATAGCCAATTATATATTCGTTTCAACGAATATATAATTTCGAACGAATTCGTTCTCAAAGCCTATAATTATTGTAAAAAATAATTTAATTTTTATTATTACCCATAAATATATTTATATATGTACATACAGGATAGGACAAAAGTTTGGAAACAAATTTTTTTACATAGTAATTTTGATAGAGTGATTTTACTTTAGGTTCAGGAAATTTTTTTTTGTTTACTATTAATAAATTCGTTGTTTGTAATTTTCCTTTATTGCTTCATATGGATTCAGGTAATTTTTTAAGTTTTATAAGCTAAAACTTGAAAGAACTTCAAAAAAATTTGCTCTTTTAGAGCCTTGCGCTGTTTGCGGAGATAAAAGTACAGGTACACATTATGGCACCATTAGTTGCAATGGGTGTAAGGTATGGCATTAAAAAAATTCTATTGCTTAGTGATTAAGATAAAAATGGCACTTTTTCAGAATAAGAGACTTATAACGGCTTAGTATAAGCTTAAGTTTTTTGGTTTTAAGCTACGTTTTAAATTTTAAGCCCAAAGTTTAAGTCTAATTTTTTTTTTAAATTAAAAATAATTAAGTAAATTTCCTATTTCGAAGAACGCTTAATTTAAAAATTTGTACTGGGAATGAAAATAGACTAACTTGACACTTCATATTCCACTTTTTCGATATATTTTAGGGTTTCTTTCGTCGCACAATACTTCGTAATCAACGTTTCTCGTGCCGATTTAACAAACAATGCGTGATCGACAAAAACTTCCGATGTGCTTGCCGTTATTGCCGTTTTCAGAAATGTCTTAGTGCGGGAATGAAGCGCGAAGGTTATTGAATTTATTTAAAATTCAAGTCTTACTAGAAAACTTTTTTTGTTTTTAGCCATACAAATGGAACGTGATTCGGTTGGAATGGCGGCAAAAAAGAGGCCGTCCTCCGACGATTTCTCCCCAACACAACAGAACGATGGAAATAGAAATAATTTAAATGCATTTGGACAAATGGATGATGCAAATAACGACGCTAATAACTACGTTTTTCTCGTCGACAATCTGTTAGAATTGGAGGAGAAAAATTGCGAAAAGACGGACTTCCAGTCCAATACCGGTGCTATAATTTCTGTAATAATAGTATTTATTTTTAAATAGCAATCTTTATTCTTTTTTTAGTGTTAGATTGCAAAGAACACATTCAGGAAATTATTGCAAACTCTTACAAGCTTTCTGCTTCCCTAGTCACTGAAAATTCTTTGTGCAATGCCAAAAAAACATCGGCAAAAGCGAACAACGAGGTAATAATAAGTTTTGTAGGAATACAGTGCAAATTATACAGGTAGATTTTCATTTTAATTTTAATTTAGCTATAATTTTGTATAAAGAATTATGATAAAATTTATGAAGCTTATTTGTGCATATTTTACAATACTTTTTTTTTCTAAGCTACTACGTCAACGTCTCATCGCTATGATTGAGTGGGCAAAAGGAATTACTCCGTTCTCCGACTTGTCTCAAGATGATAAAATTATTCTTCTCAAAAATTATGCACCACAACATTTAATTCTCATGCCAGCCTTTTATTTCTCGCCAACAGAGCCTGTTACAAATTTTAATATCAACTATATGAGTTGCAGCGCTGATCAAAACGGTAAAAAAAGTATTAAAAAAGTTTCACATAATAATTTGTATTTGAAAATATATAAGTCGTAATTTAAGTCAATTTTTCTTATCTAAAAATTTATTTTTTTGTTCATTTAGCGGAATCGAACAATTTTGCCCCCTTTAAAACATCGAATATTACGCCACGTGTGGTGGACGAAATCGTCTGGCCTATGCGCCAGCTGCAAATGCGCAAAAACGAATTTGTCTGCTTGAAGACGTTGGCGTTCTTGCATCCCGAAGCGAAAGGTCTCTCTATCGACGGACAGATCTTGGTGCGTGAAGCGCGCAATCGCGTACTCAAAGCTCTCTACTCGATCATTTTGGCGTATAATCTCGACGAGGCGCCCACTCGCTACGGTAACATTTTGCTGTTAGTGCCTGCGCTAAAGGCCCTCACGCAGCTGCTGATCGAAAACATAACACTGACAAAATTTTTCGGCTTTGCCGAATTCGACTCTATGCTTTCCGAGTTTATTCTTGATGATCAGAGTGACTCGCAAGCTATGGCGTCCGTTTCCATTAAGGAACATTTGTCGTCTGGCAGTGAGGCTTCGATGACATCGCCAAACATGCTCTCCTCAACATCTTCGCTATTTGGAAAATTTGGTAGCGATACTACTTATGTCTCTAGCAATAGTGCATGTATTCCCGCTACAGATTTATCTCCTAATGGTATTAATTCTTTTTGCATGAAAACAAAAGGCCAATTTTTACCGGGAGTGAATATGAATACAATAACTACGACCACCACTAATTCCATTGCTGGTTTTTCTGATTTTTCGAACGAAATGTCACAACCCGGTACTACAATCATTAGTCCGTCGAGTGGCAAATTGGAAAACAGCCTGCTATATATAAACGAAGCTCTCAACTACACAATGAACAACCTTTAAGTCAAAAAAATAAAAAAAATTGATTCTTTATTACTACTGTATTTACTACTATAGGAATATGCCTAATACATATAGAATTTTTAAGCAACATCGATTGATCGGTGTCTTATTACACGCATGGATATGTAAAGAATATATAGTTGTACATTGTAAATACTTTATTAATCTTTCGAAAATTCAAATAATTCGAATTTGTTAAAGGCTCAAATTAAAAATATAAGTTAAAGTTGGTTTTGGCCGAATACAAAATTTTTTATTTTTATTTAAATATTAGAAATATTGATTTCTTATATTCTCTATTTGTGATATTTTTTTTTATTTTTCAATATTTTCAAATCAGAAATTTACACGAAATAAAAGTCAATATAATTTATTATGTATCAAAACAATGTTATAATAATATAAATGCAAATAAAATATGTATAACTGAATTTTAATCACCTGTATGGTATGGCATTTAAAAGTAAATATAAAAATTTAAATTAACGTAAAGAAATGAAATGAGTTTTTTTATCTGAGATAATTGTTTTGGTGGTCACGTAAAATATTTGACATTAATGATGCAGTCGTCTGATAAGTGGCCGGATAAATAGGCGTTGGTGTAATTATGTTTTCATTCGAGACACCGCCAATATTTTGGGAAAACGAATTCGAGTCAATAGTAGCTGGCACGTTTATGGAATTGGTGTTTATCGACTCATCCATAACATTTAACGCGTTTCGATTTGATGATACAAAACAAAGCGCTGCGGCCGCTGCTGCGGCTGCTGCCGCCGCACCCATTCCTAGCATTCCCGGCGAGGAGGCGGACGAGGAAAACGGCGAATTTGCAGACAAAAATGTGCATGATGGCGAATTAATCTTTGGCTACAAAGTGATATTAAAGTTAATTAATAATGCATAAAGTTAATGTTATTGGTATTTTTTTAAAGAAGCTTGCCTGATTCAAAGCATTTGGTGTTGTCGAAGAACTTAAAATGTTCGCATTTGAGGCAATTTTTGATTGTAAATCTTCTAGATTGAATTGAGTACCATTAGTTAAATTCGTAAATTGTGAAGCAATTAAATTATTTTGATGTTGCTGAAGTGTTGAAAGGTATATATTGGCGGCACTGGAAGTAGATTGAACAGCTGGACTATTCAACAGATTAATAGCTGGAGAATTAGGTGGAGCATAAAAGACTGAAGATATACTCGAAGGCTGAACAATATCGTACTCGGTTTTTTCGTTAATATTATTATTAATGTTCGAGGTGCAGGCTTCTCCGTTGTATTTGGATGTTTCGGATGTTTCAGCGACAGAAAACTTTCTTTCATCAACTATTCCATTTGCAACCGTAAAAATTGGTGATAAAGATGGTGTTGGAGTAGTGGTATTGATGATTGGTGTCTGTAAACTTTCATTTTGTTGATATATCTCGCCAACATTTCTTTTTTCCAAATTTTCCATGGATTGACTCTGATTAAATGGTGAAAAATATGAAGATCTTGTTATAAAAGGCGTGTTTTCCATTTCATTATTACTCGATGTTATTGTTGTCAAACTATTTATGTTTTGCATTGCGGTTTGATTAGTTACTTTTGTATTAGTAAGTGAATTACTAGAAGTAACAGTTGTAGTAACACTTGTTTTTAAGTGTTGATATGTATTGTTTTCTGCATCTTCTGGTAATAAAAGTTCTGCCATCAGCTCGTCAACATTCGCAAGTCCTGGAAAGTATATGAACGTGATAATTTTATTAACAATTTTGAAAAAGAATTTGCAAACAAATTTTTAATATACACTGCTCCACATAATCATACGTTCACCCAAAATTTTTCAAAAATTAATTTATTTTGAACTTTTCATAAAATATGATAATTACAAAAATGATTGTTAGAGACTAACAAATTAACTTATAAAACATATTTCCATATTGGATCGCACAAACATTTTTGTAATTGAAATTTGTAAAAATATCGTTTTGGCCGATCCACAAAAACATACGTTCACTTTATAAAATTCTTTATTTTATGCAAAAAACATTAACAAATAACAACAAAAACATCATTTAATAATCAGTGGCAGCTCCATTTCGGCGAATTAATTGAAAAATTCTGTTTTCCATACTCATATAAAGATTATCGAGGAGCTGTTGATCGACCTGGTGCCAAGCGTCGATGATGGCTGGTTTGAGCTCTCCAACGTCACGATACGTATTGTTTCCGGCATAGATCTTCTTTGCCATAAAAGCCCAAACGTTCTCGATCGGATTGATGTCAGGGGAACATGAAGGCCAGTCAAGAATAGGGATTTGTTTACGCTGGAGCCAATCTGAGGTAGCGCGAGCTCGATGAATGGGTGCACCATCGTGCATAAAAACAAAATTTTTATGCCGATTTATACGAAAAAAAGGTAAAATCCCACGTTTGAGGCAGTAGCGATATTTAACTCCATTCATCTTCTTCGAAACAAAGCATAATTTCACTCGCCCAGTTGAAGCGATTGCGGCCCAAACCATCAAGCCACCGCCTTTGAAATTTCGACGAGAGAAGCGAAGATTTTCCTTACGAATATCATGCCAGTAGCTTCGATACCCATCTGGGCCATCACAGTTAAACTTCTTCTCATCGGAAAACAGGATCTGGAAACAGAGATGACCTAACAAAAAACAAAGCACAAAAACTCACCGATCGCCAATCCAACTTTTGGTTTCTTTGTGCAAATTCGAGGCGTCTCTTGCGATGTTGGGCTGTCAAACATGGTGCTTTTTTCATTTTGCGGCGCTTTATGAACTGGCTTTTTGAAATAACACGTCGAACCGTTTCAATTGAAGCATCAAGATTCAAGTCGGCTTTGATTTTTGAGCAAGAATCGGTTGAGTTTGAAGCCTGACGAATGATCATTCGTTTTTGGCGAGCAGAGAGCGACGGAGGACGCCCAGGAGATTTTCGCGTACCGTAACCATTTGGATTATTGACATATCGATTGATAACATCGCAACTTCGGTTGAGATCTCTAGCAATTGCGCGATTTGACATTCCATTTGCCTTTTTGACGTCAATTTGCCCTTTTTCGTAATCGGAAAGCGGAATTCCACGAGCCATTATCTTTAAAAAGGACAAAAGAATCATAAAAATTCGAGAAACAATAAATAACAAAAAATAAATAAATTAAATTAAACAGAAAAAAAAAGTGAACGTATGTTTTTGTGGATCGGCCAAAACGATATTTTTACAAATTTCAATTACAAAAATGTTTGTGCGATCCAATATGGAAATAAGTTTTATAAGTTAATTTGTTAGTCTCTAACAATCATTTTTGTAATTATCATATTTTATGAAAAGTTCAAAATAAATTAATTTTTGAAAAATTTTGGGTGAACGTATGATTATGTGGAGCAGTGTATATTACCAAAAAGTTTTGCTAGTTGTGCTTCTTCAACAAGATCACGTGCTATAGCCATTATTGGTGGTAAGAGCAGCAATAAATTAGCAAGTCGAAGAGGAATATCACGATGTGGCGATATGCACGTCACATGATATTCAAAAGCATGTAATACTTGTTCGCGAGTTTTTTGAATGTTAAAAGCAGATTCTTCAACTCCTTTTGCAACTATAAAGATTGAATTTTTTATTAATAAGATATCGCGAGATACTTGTTTAGAATTAATTAAAATAAGATCACATATTTTTATTGACTTACTTGGGTCGAAAAAAGCTACAGCTTTTAACGCCACATATTCTCTTTCATCTAAGTGCAAACGCCTCATTGGCTCTGTTAAATGATCTAGCACTCGAGCCGCAACACGACTAACATTTTTTTTATATTATTATACATATGTATACAAGATATGAATAACAGAAACTCACTTAACATCTGGAATTTTTGGAGCATCTCTCGGGACACATGATTCGTTAGTCAACCAAACGGCATCGCGAACGGCAATTGAACGAAATGCGGCGCAAATGACCAAGTGTTGCGCAGAAAAATGCCTCAAAAGTCCAATCTGTGCAGACATCGGGAGACTTCGAAATTGCTCCAATTGTTTTGCCCATTCAACCATCTAAATAATGTATAAATTTTTTGTGTATTGCAATGCATTCATCACAAATTGTTTTAACCAATATAAGTTGCTGGTGCATGCTTTCAGTAACATCGCCTGTTGTGGCTGTACGATAAGCATCAGCTGTGCGCGTGATTACGGTTGCACGCATCTGATGCATTGTTGTCTCGGCATCCATTAATTTTTGGATACAACCTCCAGCTTCATTATATGTCATAGATTTGTCTTTTTTAATGCGGCTTAAATGAATCCTGCAAATTAATTCATATCATACATATTTAATTCAATAAACCAATCAAAACCAACTCATATTGACTTTCTGCAGGAAAATCACTATTTGTAACTTGAGGAGATGCTTGAGGAGTGATTGGTGATGATACATGTCTTATTGTAGCGGAAATTCGATCTCGTTCAAGTTGAACAGCATCGCGACGCATACCACTTGCCAAACATTTGTCAAATCGGCATTTTCGGCATGTATTTCTATGATCTATTTTTATTCTTAGATAATAATTATTCCTTAAGCCAATGAGTATCAAAAATACCTTTATCTACAACACAATTCCTTTCAAACCGGCAAACATAAACGTGACATTTGCGTATTGTACGACGAAAAAAACCTTTACAACCATCGCACGAAACACTTCCTAAACGTTCAAAAAAAAAGTTAATCTTCGGGTAATCTAAATTTTCTACACCTATATACACTACAATTTTATTTTTTCTGATTTCTCATTTTTATTTTTAATACGTACATTATTTATTTTGGCAAAGTTGATTAATAAATCTAAAAAATTGATCGATCTTTTTAATTTATTTTGATAGTGAATTTTTGATAAACAATTTTTTAACAAAAAAATGGGAAATATTTACGTCCTAATTCCAAACGCTTTGCAAGCGTGGTTGTTCAAATTTTGGCGCTTTCCTTCAAAATGAAAATCTACATAATTTTTCTTAAACACATTAGATACATTCAATCTTTGACCAAACTTTCCTGAATCACTTTAATAAAACGTTATAAATGCTAATTTTTAAAATATGCTTAAACGACTGCGCATTATACATCTGGAATCAGGGTAAATCATAAATACCATAATTACAGATACCATAATGTTTTCCTGTTGCACGATCGCCACATATTACGCAGTCAGTTGTTGAAACAACAGATGTTACAGATGTCGAAGGTGATGGTGTTGATTTATTTGAAGCTGGAGATTTTCCCAATAATTTCCGCATCTTTAATCCATCTTCTTTATCATTATTATTGGTGGGCAACGTTTTAAGCTTCCGCTTTGTGGTGGTTGTTGAATTTGTTGGTTGCGAAAAATCCATTGGAAATGGTGGAGCGAAATTGTCTGTTGAATTATTTGCATTATCGTTTTGAGTCACCTCTTCGAGACAAATCGCATTGGCAGCTGAAGATACTATTGAATTCTCCAGTTTAACATTCATCAGTTACCTAACAAAAAGTATATATAATAATTGTTCTTCCATTTTTCCTATACATAATTATTGCATATTTTATCACAAATATTTTATAACCAATTTATAATTTTTTTTTGATTCTCATAAAATAATTATCATCTTATGGTCATATCAACTTGATAGTTGATAATATATGCGTTAGATACATGTAATCATATTTTATAATTATATAAGCGATAATATTAAAAGTGCAATTACTAGAAAAATAACATAATTTTTGCTAATACATTTTTGTTATTGAATAAAAAAATTTTAGCTAAAAGCTGAAAAGATCAGAAATTCAGTGTTTAAATTCCAAAAAGCCGAGAAACATTAAAAAAATTAAAAACTGGGAAACAAGAAATTTATGATGAAAGAGAAATTCGTGCAAGCGGACGAAATCAAAACACGTGATTTCTCCCATTTCTTTTCCATTATTTATTTTATTATATTTTAATTGGTGGTTTCCCCGAAAATGATAGAAAGGTAGAAAAAATATACGAATGTAGAATATTATCAAAAAACAACAATATTTTGCAACGAAATCAATTAGTAGAAGAGTGCATGATTAACGCGCACAGAATATGTAGCTCAAAATTGATGTTCGTTAGTTTCCTGATAAGTCGCGGAAAGAAAAATCTACGTGTATTGCATTCATACATACATAACAAAAGAAGCGGAAAATGCGTGCATGATTTTGTTTAGGTATTGCATATGTATATGTGCAAGTTAGACATGTATCTCAATATTTGTTTTTTTATTTTATTATTAGTAAAATAGTTTTCCGACGTAATAAACATTAATTGTTACGTTTATTTATTTCTAATAATCTTCATATGTATTAACTATGTAAACGCTAATCAGTTAATTTTTTTTTATCAACATCAATACAAACATCTATCAAGTTTATATTAAACGTATGTATACATGTGTTAATCAAATATACATAAATATATGTGTGATAGACAGAAAATATTTCATACAAAAATTTTCGAAAATTTGAGATATAAAATACATCACTTTTAATAAATAATATGACTTATGATATATTCTAGTAAATTAAAAAAGTTTAGTTGATAATAAATTCTTTTTATAAATGTCCATTGATAATGAATTTTTGTCATCTGTCAATTATTTAGTGGGAAATTTTGCCAGAACAATTTTTGCAAATTTCGTTTGCAATTAAAATATTTCAAAAATCAGCAAAAATGAGCCAAATATTTACCTATATTTTTTATATATAAAATGTTCATAAATGTGTAAGTAATATTTTTCTATCTATTTTACCATCACAAGTTATAGAAAACAAGTAGATTAAATCAAAACAATAATGAATATACAAAAATCTATTAAGATTTTGTTATTTAAAGATCAATTTCATACCGACACATTCAATGAATGAAGTAGACTTTTTGATAATATTTTTTTATATACGGATTAAAGATTGCACTAAATGATCAAAATTTTTGTAAAAACATCTTCCGTCTCAGATTCTTCAATGTCTTTTAGATAACATGCAAAATTATGCATAAAACAAAATTAGTTTACATTCATTATTTTTAAATTAATGTATATATTTTTTGAATACTTTAAAACTTGATAATGTATTTTTGAATAAATAAGTAACATCAATTAATAAATCATATTACTAATTAGAATATTAGAACTGCATAAAAAAGAAAAAAAAATTAAAATTTTTTTTAAAAATCTTTACTTTATATAATAATCAAAATAATAATCAAAATGATAACAGAAAAGAGACTAGCCAGGACTAGCTTAATTCCAAAAACTTTATTCAGACATTTCCTCCACTTTCAGTTTGTTAGATTCTCTTGTAAAATGTTACTTGATGTTCTCGTCTTCGTTGTTCTTCTAGGAAAATGATCTTACACTTTCATTCGTTTTTTTAAATAATAAATAGTATTCTTATAAATAAAATTTATCAAAAAATCTAATAATTTTTAATGATTTTACGAGCTATTTCAAAAAAGCTACCTTAATCCAATCAAATTTTTTATCTGCTTTGTTGAATAATAACTCTTTACACATTTTCGGGCCTGGCATTCAACTCTAAAATCGCTTAACTCTAAAATCTAAAATCGTTTTTAAATTTTGTTTGGTGTGGGAGATGATATCGAACAATTCCGACAAGACTGAAAATTTTGATGCAATAGGAATTAGGAAAAAATTTAAAATTATGTTATGCCAAGTCAACATTTTTTGGAAAATACTTTGTACATTGAGATGAGAATTTACACTTGAACACTTGAAGATCCGTGTCTGATATCCCGTGGTAGATCAATCGCCTCTTATATTGTTTTCTGTCTACTGCTAATTGTCTCCAATTAGGTCCTATGCGCTTTTCCATCAATTTTCGCCATCGTTTCGCTGGTCTTCCAGGTGGTCTTTTGCAGTCGTACTACGGTTTATTCGTAGTCCGACGGCTGTGCTTGCATTATTCAACACTTCCAACATAAGTTGAGCTGTTTTTGCATCGTGTGCGAATAGGACGATGTCATTTGCAAATCTGAGATGGTGAAGCTTTTGTCGATAGAAATACCGTATTCTTCTCAGTTTACATTCTCCAATGCAGCCGTAAAGAGTTTTGGCGATATTGTATCGCCTGCCTTATGCCTCGTTCGATCGGAATGTTGATATCGTTGTAAAATATGTAGTTGTATTTTTGTCGTATAGTTTGTGTTGACGTTAAACAGTGCTTTTAAGTACTTGCGTTGTATATCTTGGCGTGCGAGTGTATTTATGATGAGAATTTACGTCCTTCGTAAATATGTGTAAAAATTATTTTACAATTTTTATAGGTGCCTATATAATTTTTTTCAAATGTAGAACATTTAAAAAAACATACATAGGTATTTCATATCTCCTTTTCACCTCCCTTTTTCTCTTATTTTATCTTTTTTAAAATCCCCTTTTTTATAGAGGGGAGAAAAAAGAGCCAGAATGTTTTGTCCAAATTTTATTGTTTATTTTTGAATTCACAAAAAATGTTCTAAAACATTGAAATTAAGTTAGATGGATGATTTCACCTTTTTTGTTCATCCGAGCTTTTGCATTCGTGAATGCAAAATAAGCTCCCAGAACCATTATGGGTCTTTACGTTGGAAGCAATGGCAGTGGCCGTCTATTGCCGATCTCGCTGTGAATGTACGTTGTTATATTGATGAGCTTTGTAAACCCGCAACAAAAAATTCCTCCACGGGACAAAAGCTTGTCGGAATTGCCATCGAGCGAAGCGCAAAATACATAGCCGCTGTTGCCGGGTAATTTTAATTCTTTAATGTTACTTTCAATTTTAAACAAAAATAACGATCAAATACAAATATTTTCTTTTTCTAAAACTTTGGGTCGACTAAAAATATTTAATCTAAATTAATATTTTTGTTTTTAACACAACATTGTTAACAGCCTCAAAACGAAATATATTAATTTTTATACATTTGTAGAGTTCTTTATTCTGGTAATGCATTTGTTACATTGGACCCACCGAAAATTTCGAAAGATACTGGTTATTTCGCTTTGTCCCACTACACATTGAGAAAATGTCGTGACTTTGGCGTAGATTGCATCATTACTAAGGATTTTCTCGATGATTTTGATGCAAATTTTTTGGAGAAAAACGGGTTTTATTTTTACGGGTTTTCAATCGAGTCTGACCAGGAGAGTAAAAATTCAAAAAGGATTCCATATTTTGCAAAAAATGAAGATAGAATTGCATACGTTATCCAGACGTCAGGATCTATTGGGCAGCCCAAGGTGGTTCACGTTCCGTTTCGCGCAATAATGGCCAACGTTCTTGATTTTAAGTAGGTATTAGTATTTTAATTTTTTCTAAAATTGAAATATTGAATTTAGAAAACGTTTCCAAATTGATCATTTATCGCGAATTCTCTTCTCGACTAGTCTATTTTTCGATCCGTCCATGGTCGAATTGTTTCTCGCTATGCGATTCGGCACCGAGCTGGCGGTACTTCCTCCAGATTGGCACTCGCAAAATTTTTATTTCCAACGCTTTATTATCGCCTTTTATCGAAAGTTTGGTGTTTTGGAATTTGCACATTTTACACCCTCCGTTCTGCAGCGATTTTCTGGCCAATTTTTGCGAGAAATTTTCGGGTCTAATGCACCGATTCGAAACATTCTCATTGGAGGCGAGCCCTTTCCATTGAACCTCGTCCGACAATATTATCATTATAAATGCACAGCGAATGTGTTCAACATTTATGGAGTCACCGAGGTCTCAGCATGGGCCACCTGTTTTCAAGTCATTGATCGAGAGAGGCGAATACATGACATGTTCGTATTCACTATTTTTCTCGCTTTTTAATTTATATGTATATGTTTGATATTGTTTTTTGGGAATTTACTTTAGAAATTGGCCCGCCTCCCCAGATCAGGTTCCAATCGGAGATCCCTTGCTATACACACGCCTATCTTTGAATGACGACGGAACTCTTCTGATTGGCGGATTGCGAAAATGTTTCGTCGACTTTCAGTTTGATTGCAACAATCAATTTTTTAAAACCATGGATGTCGTTAGCGGTTTAGGGGATGAGTTTGTGCCGAGACCACCGTACTGTTTACGAGGACGACGAGTAATTATTGACAATTATTGGCATTTATGAAAATATTCTTTTCAACTTATTTCAATGTTTGTAGGACAAACCCAACGGAATTCTGCCGTTCACAGACGAAATTGAGGGAATGTTTCTGAGCCAAATTGCCGAAATTAAATTTGTCAAACTGATTTCACTCGGAAATTGCTCGTATTTATTTGTCAATTTTGGTCTCGACGATTTTGATAGCAGCTATGCCAAAGCGCAGCGTATTAAACTTCGGGAAGCGGTTGAGACGTTTAATAGAAATCTTCCTGACCGGCGAAAAGCTACACGAATCTTCTTCGACGTCGCGATGGACGAGTTTGTTACTGAAAATGGTTTGCTCATTCATTTTTCAAAAATTTTTTCATTAAAAAATGACTAAATTTTTAAATAAATTTGTGCAGGCAAAATTGACGAGCGGCGTATGCGCGACTTTTGCCGGACTCAGCTACGCAAAAGCGTCTCAAAACCGAAATCGCTCACCACCTCTAGCATTTCGACTTCGTGGAACCTTCTACGCGGACTCTATCGCGATCTTGACGCATTCTGTCCTTCAAAGGATAAAACTCTTTTGGACCAGCCGCTGAGGACATTAGGTCTAGGCTCACTGGAATTAACCGAGTTGGCATTTCTTTTGGAAGACTCCATTGAACCTAATTCTAAATTCTCATTTTTGGGTATAATTTTTAAGTTTTAGAAATTTTTTTAAGGATTTTTTTTTTGTAATTAAGGTAAAGATGAAGCAATTTCCACGGCCTATTTTCTTCAGCTCTTATTAGATGAAAAGCGGATGACGTTAAAAACACTTTTGGCGATTATTGATGAAGTTTTTCTTGGTATAAAACCAATAAAAGTCGACGAAAAGAGTAAGAAGCTTAGTGAATTGTCAAACGTACAAACCGTTTGGGCGAGAGAACGATCCGACGTCGAAGTGGTTGCATACGAGGGTTGGTCCTCGAATTTGGGAAAGTGCGTAGATGCCACACCGGTTTCAATTGACGGGTATAAATAGGACAACTGGTTTAAATTTCCTAATTTAATCGACAAGTTTCCGTTTTCAGTGATGTCGCTTATGTGGGCTCTCATGCAGGCATTTTTCGCGGCTTTAATTTAACGGATGGCCGGGAAATTTTCGCATTCAACGAATCGTTCGGATCCGCTATCGAGGCGAAATGCGCCGTCGGAAAGCGATTTATTGCTTTTGGTAGCTTTCTCTTTCTTCTTTGAGTTAATTTTTTTCTTAAAAAAAATTAAAACACCGGACATAACCGACTCATCAGGTTTAGAAAATTTTTTAAGATTTTTGTATTTAAAAGGAATTTATTGACTCAAAAGTAGATCCTGTTTTAACTAATCGATGCGACTTAAAACTTTTGCTATTATTTTTTTAGGGACTCTTAGTGGAAAATGCTACATTTTCGGACGTGAGTCACACCAGCTCTTTCACGTTATTCAAACAATGGGCGAAATTCGAGCACCACCCATCATTTTTTCATGCGAAAGTTTCGAAAATGCCAACAGCGATGAGAAGCGAAAGGCAAATTTGGAGAAGTCCGCTTCGTGTTCCGATTGCTTACAAAAGGTGGTTAGAATTTCCGAAAAAGACGATAAAAACGTTCCGAATGGTAATCAAAGGGAGTATACAGACTACGAGAACCATCAAACAAAAACGCTTCAGGAACAACGAGACACGAATCAGGACGATTATGGCTCTTGGACTTTGTTGTACACCGAAGACGCAGAGGATAGTGGCGAGATGACAGAAAAGCCAAAAAACAACGATGAGAAGAAAGCGGAAAACCATAATGACGAAAAACAAAAAGATGAGATCCCGAAAAGTGGAAACGGAGAGAAGGACGACTTGGAGGACTGCGCCGGCGAAGAAGATAACGATCAGCATTCGGAGACAGCGGAGACGATTTGTTTTGCCAGTTACGACGGCTCGATTTATCTTGTCCACATTCCGGACCCGGGTGGCAATCAAGCGCTAGACGATTTATTTTGCTCTTCCACAAACGAAGTGCTCAATTTGTCGGGTATATGTTCGGACGTTGGCTTAATTCGCGCTGCGCCTTACATTGCTCTAGTGAATGGAAGACGGCGAATTTTTGCCGCCACATTAATGGGACTCGTCCTGGCGCTTGATTTGGTTAGTTTGTATTTTACATTTTTGAGAATTTTTAAATTAGTTTTAAGATGAAGTTATATCGAAAATGATATATTTGTATTTTTAGAAGACTCAACAAGAGGTCTGGCACGTTGGTTTAGACTCTCCCGTATTCGCTGATTTGAGTACAATAAAGCCGACAAAATTGGCACAAAATGAAAATTTGCTAATTGTTGTTACTGTGGTGGGAATGATTTCGCTTTTGTCTCTTCGAAATGGCTGCATAGTAAGTGGAAATTATTTTAATGTTATATATCATTTTTTTAATTTTTGGACACGTATCCCAAATATGACAAATAGTTAGTTATCAAATAGAAAATTATTAAAATTATTTGAAAAAATTCGATTCTTTTTTTTTACTGCAAAATAATTACCACAATTTTGCGTGTATAAGGCCGGATGTTTTGAATCAAATTTAAATTTGCACCAATGAGTTCATTCTGTTGTATCGGATCCACATCCACGCGAGTCCAAATTTTGTGTTCACTTTTATGAAACCGAGACAAAGGCGGGCACAAAATTTGGACCCCAACAAATCCGATACAACAAAATCATTGGCGCCAATTTAAATTTGGCTCAAAACACCCCCGGCTTTATAAACGCGAAATTAGGGTAATATATTTTCACGTTTCTCTTACAGAAGTCTCAACTTAAATTACCAAATGCCAAGACCTTTGACGCGCCGACAATTATAC
Organism: Bradynema listronoti; assembly: GCA_024678965.1. Classification (NCBI taxonomy): domain Eukaryota; kingdom Metazoa; phylum Nematoda; class Chromadorea; order Rhabditida; family Allantonematidae; genus Bradynema; species Bradynema listronoti. The sequence goes on along the minus strand of JANLNO010000152.1, from coordinate 3,662,063 downwards.
GGGACGAAAATGGATCTTACTTTCTATTGAGTTGTGCTAACTATATTTTCGTACTCGAATTGGTAGAGAGAAGTAATTCGATTGAGATAACCCTACAGAAAATTGTTCAAATCGATTATTCCGGATTTTCAACTGTTCGGAGTCCGGTGCTTGTTGAAAATTTTCATCTTTTTGTTCTTTCAACAAATGGTTATTTTTTGGGGGTTTTTTTAGGTATTCTCATCAAAAAAAAAGGTAAAATTGAAATAGATTTGGTCGTTTACTGCCGATTGACTATTAGAACTTTTCAATTAAAGTTTACCATCAAAATATTGTAAAGCAGTATAAAATTGCAAATCGTGAATAAATTTTAAACGAACTTTCCTGCTTATTACTATTTAAGATTTGGCAAAAATAATTTTCTTTTTTTTTTTACTTAAATTTTGAGCATTTTCTCAAATTTTTTTGACCAAATTTTCTATTTTTTTCTATACCTTCTAGGCTTTTTTAGGTGTTCTGCTACGTTTTCGGGCTTCGGAGCTCTTCTCAAATTCTTCGTTGGTTTTTTATGAGAGAATCCTTCGACTTGATGAGCCCACATTCGGCGCTCCGGTTATTTTTATGAAATCCAAAATGCAGCAACATAATCTAAAAGCTTTTTCAACGTTTGACAATGACGACAACGTAGAGTTTTTCCGAGTATTATTGGGTACAAGAGCCGATCACTTTAAGTGTTACAACGTTGAAATACGGTGCTTATTTTTTTAGTAACTAGATTTGAACATTATTTTTTTATTTACCGTTTAAGTTTTTGTGAATATTAAAATTCACCATGATGTGTTTAGCCGAGAAGTTAAGGAAAAAATCTTTCGGAGAAAATTATCAATTTTTTAATTTATATATTTATAATTCCATTTGAATTTTTTAAAAATGTTTTAGCGATGAATCCTACGGTTTTGAAACGTTGTACGAAACATAATTATGCATTTGACGCCAAATTCGGATTATATAAAAACTATAAAATAAAGTAGAATTATTTAGCAAAACTAGAAGTGCAGTAGTTTTTAAGCTCAACCTACAATGTTGAGCCCGATCTTTAGCGATTGTCAGCCAAAATTTTCTGCATATGTACATAATATTACTTATGAATATGTATTAGGTCGGTGCATAATAATTATCCACCGTCTATCTTTGGTAATTGTGATTTCTTTGATCAGGTATTAAGGAAATGGGATTCTGTGATTGAATGAATATAAAATTTCAAAACAATGATTTAATCATGTTTCTATTAAATTCATATCTTCAATTAAAATTGTTTTAAAAAAGGCAGATAATTATGTATATATGTAATTCATATTTTACTCTGTAAATAATTTAAACAAAACAATTTTGTTCGACAGAAACGAGTGGGTAGATTAAATCAAAACAATAATGAATATACTTTTTTTATTTAAAGATCAATTTCATACCGACACATTCAATGAATGAAGTAGACTTTTTGATAATATTTTTTTATACACGGATTAAAGATTGCACTAAATGATCAAAATTTTTGTAAAAACATCTTCCGTCTCAGATTCTTCAATGTCTTTTACATAAAATGCAAAATTATACATAAAGCAAAATTAGTTTAAATCATCATTTAATTATGGTGTATGAGAATTTATTTGTCCATGGCCAATAAAAGCGATTTAAAATTTTTGTTTTATTAAATATTTCTGAAAAAAGGATCAGAAAAAACAACAATAACATATTCATATATATTCAAAGCTAATAATTTTCTAAGGCAAAAAATAAAAAATCACACAATAACAACCAACAACGTGTGAATGTGAAAAAAAAAATAAAAACAACGTTTTAATGAGAAAATATTTTATGTTCGAAAAAAAAACAATCACGAAACATTAGTAGGTGTATATTTTTGTAAATCTTCTTTTCAAAATAAAACAACAAATAAATAAATAGCGATTGGTAGAGCATTTCCCAGTGGAGCTCGTGTCGAAGGCATTTATTAATCCTCCTCCTCGTTTTCACTTTCGGTCTCGTCGACTTCCAGTTCAGAAGATTCGTTGTCGTCTTTGGCGTCGAGCGACGACGACTCGATATCTTCTGAATCGGAGTCGTCGCCTTCTTCTTTTTCGTTGCGTTGAACCCGGATTGTTGTTGGGAAGCTAAGCCTTATATCTTCATCTAGCTCATCAGCGAAAAAATCGTTATCTCTCTCCATTTCCTCCTTTAGTTTCGCTAATCCCACTGTGACCTGCTCGCGGATCCTATCCATTCGCCATTCAGTCAATTTTTCCTTAAGCTCATCAAGCTCACGTTGCTTCTGAGCAATGAGCTCATCGAGATCGATTTGCTCATCATCGGAGTCAATCTGTCCATTTCTAGATCTTTTCTGAGCCGGTCCCTCGTCAGATGCTGATGGAGTCTCATTTTTTTCTTGTTGTGGTGTCTCTTCCACTTTGTCGTCGAGGCTTGACTTTGTTATGGAACCATCCTTTTTCTTTTGTTTCTTGGACTTTTTTGAATGTTCACTTAAAAATATAAATATAGAAATTTAGAAAATATAGAAGTATTTTGCAATTAGCGTACCCCAATCGAGAAAAGAAGACCTCCACGGGAAGGCTGCCGATTGTTAACGATTTTCCCTTCTCGAAGGCATCCATAGCGTCCTTCTCATTTTTAAACCTAAGAAACGCGGTGTAGGTCGAACTGAAAATTTATTATTTTATAAATGGAATAAATTAATATAGAACCACTAGAGAAATTAGAAATTATACATGTATTTAAAAAAATACAAACTTATCGGGGTTCTTCCAATAGGAAGGTTGGGTGTTCTCTATGTAATCATGGAAGACAGCCCTTAAACAATGCGGTAATATGTGCTTCGGAATGCCGGCTATGGTAATCTCTAATCTGTTAATGGGACGCTCTAAACAAATTCGACCTTATAAATTGGAAAAGATTATTTCCATTAAATTTTTTTAGAAATAACTATACATATCTTAGGCTATCATGTATTTTTATTCCATTTACTCGACAAAAACATACGTTCATATTTTGTTTTGTCCCTTTTGGCGTATGAAATGTCTAAAAGACGTCCTTTTAACTTGGCTTTACTGAGCAATTCGAGCGCATTCGCACATTGTTCGGCCGTCCTGAACATCAACCAAGCGTGCTTGCGCGTCACACGAACCCCCCAAATGTCCGGATGGAGGGATTTCAATACACTGATCTTTTTTGCGTAGGGAACCACATTTTTGACGAAAAGCGTACGCTCGTTACGGAATTTGAAACGGCGCTCCTCTTCCTTTAAAATATCGTCGTCTGTGCGTGTCATGCGTCCCCCGTATCTTTTCGTATTCCAATAATCGATGACTTTAGGGATTTTACGCTTTTTAGCAGCCGGCTTCGCAACGACCGAGTCATTTGCCTCTGAAATTATATTAGTTTAAACTGAAACCTTTTTTTTACATAGACAGAACAATAAAATTTAAAAAGAGCATACTCTTTGTTGTTGTATTTGTTGATGTACTGATTTCAGGCTTCGAGAAAATTGACTGATTCTTGACTCTTGCCGGATGTGGAGTTCCAGGTATTTTTCGCTAAAAAACCGCCTAATATTTTAAGTGAGACTTAATATGAAAAGACGAACCGTTTGATTTGGAGAGGAAACTACAGATAAGTCAACTTTCCTTGACTTGGAAAGCTTTTTAGCTTTTTTCGAAGCACTTTTCGGCATATTTGCGTTTTTGTGTTAGTTGATGAAATACTCTTTAAGAATTTTTCAGAAATTGAGTGTGAAATGTAGAATAGCCATTATAAATTTCGGAATAAATATGAATATGTAATTTTTGGCTATTTTTTTAATTCATAAAAAATATATTTAGATCATCTGGTGGCTTTGTTTTACTAATATTTTTTTCATTGATTTCAAGATTCCAGTTGAAACAAACTTTTTGAAGGCATATAAGATCGGCTATCTAAGATCCCAAACACTTCAAATATTTTTTGGTGGAACGGACAGAGCGCTTTTACTTATAAAAATAGTTTATGTTCGCCACGTATATGGCGGCGCATTTCCAGTAAAATATATCTATTATGCCAAAAATTAAAATTAATTCTGCAAACCTACACTCAAAAAATTATTAAAAAAATTAAATTTTATCAAAAAAAATTTAATTATGAGTAAATTTTCTTTGGCATTTTATAATTTTTGAAAATAAATTAAAATGGTATGATTTACTTTAAAATTTAAAAGGAATTAAAAACAAAATTAAAATGATATCAAATGTAAGACGTATACATAAAAGTCGAAAAAAAATCAAACTTATCTTTTCAGAGGGAAATAAAAAATGTTGAATCACCGAAAAGGTGGCACTTGAAAAGAGATAACGGCGAACGAAGATAACATAGGTTATAGTAGGGAAATGCGAAAATATAAAAATTTACGAAAAGGCGGACATTTGAAGATTTGTCGCATTTTTAGTCTTGCTCACAGCCTTAAGATGATTATCTTATTTACTATACATTACCGAAATTTCGAGTCTTTTTTCTCTTCTGATTAAAGACTTTTTTATATTGTTTTCTATAATGTTTCAATTTCGGTATTTTTACTAAATGCTACAAATTTTATGCGTTATTTCTGGATTTACTAATTGTTTATATTTGAAATTTGTAGCGAGCTTTAAAATTTCAGAGCCATTTGTACTTCGAAGAGTTTGAATTGAATTTTAAAAATGCTAAGGCACATTCCGGCACGTTTGGCATGTCAAATTTGCACAGCACGATGCTTAGTTTTTGCGCCTGCGCGTGAATATCGACTTGGACGTGATCTACACGGCAATAGAGCGTCTACTTCGGCAGAAAGTATAAATAGAATTTTAACAACGAGAAAAGAAATGAGTTTGTTATAGTAAAATTTGTTTGAACTTATAAAATTTTATATGTAGATAAAAGATAAGTTTTAGCACTTTCAAAGGATCAATCGCCATCATTTGGAGAGCATTTGGGACCGAAACAAATTTCTAACATTATAAACGCTTATCGACGTTACGGTTATTTAGACGCTGACTTGGATCCCTTGGGACTCTGGGAACGTAGACCGTAAGCATTACTATTAAAGCTATTAAATTTTATTTATTTTTTGTTAAATTTTGATTATTAAGAATTTAATTGATTTTGGCTTGTTAGTAGGATTTTATTTTGAATTTTTTTATTATTTTAGAGTTTTTTTTAAAAAGTGTATCATTTTTTTTGCATTTTTTACTATACATTTATTATTATTATTATTATTATTATTATTATTATTATTATTATTATTATTATTATTATTATTATTATTATTAGTGTTGCTGAGTTGGATGCACAGCTTTACGGTTTTGATGCCGAAGCACTCAACACGCATTTCAACAATGGTACTGCAACCGGCGCTGAGTTTATTGAGCATCTCCGGAAATTATATTGCGGTACAATTGCCGTGGAGTTTATGCATTTGACTGTAAGTTGTTTTAGAAGGCATCCTTCTAAATGCTTAATGTGGCAGATTATAAAAAAAAGGATTTTGGTGACATTTATTCGAAGATATGTAATTAATTTTAATTACTTTTTTTTGTTTATTTTATTTTTAGTAAAAATAAAAATTTTTATAGGACGTAACTGAACGGAAATGGTTTGCTGAGAAGTTTGAACGCTTTTTTGATGAAGATTTTGAGTCGGAAGAACGAATCGCTGCACTTAAAATAATGCTTTACGGAAAGGTACGGTTCAATTTAAGTAAAATTGTAAATAATATTTTATAGTTAAATTTATTTGATTAAAATTTAGGCACAAAAATCGAAAATTTTTTTAAACATTTAGAAAGAAAAAAAAATTGAAGGAGTATATTCAATTTCTAATGACTAATTTATTTTAATATTGGAAAATCCTTTAAAATAATATTTGCTTGCCTTTATCTGATTGGAAATATTTTTTGAATTTATTTTTTTTTAAATTTTTTTTTATAGGCCTGGGAAAATTTTCTTGCAAAAAAATTTCCGACTTTGAAGCGATATTCATGTGAGGGCTCCGAGGTTGCGTTGGCATTGCATCAGTATCTTCTTGAAGAATCCGTTAATTATGGGATTAAAGAAGTTTTTTTAAAAACTATTCTGAAAATATTAAATGAGATTTTTTTATAATTCTTGTATTTGTTCGTAATTGAAACAATGTTTTGTATATATTGGAATACATTTGTTATTACTCAGTTTTAGTTTATTTTTGACGGAGCTCATCGCGGTCGATTGGCTCTTCAAACTACCGTTTTTCAATTTCCCGCTGCACAAATTTTTCGAAAAGTAAATCGATATACATATTTTACACGTTGCTGTTGAATAATTTAAAGCATAAATTTCAAGTTGATGGCCGAAATTATTTTGATGGGTTTAAAACATTATTCAAACTTTGTTGGGATTATATATGCTACAAAAAAATAAACTTAGACCAAACAAGAATCTCTATTTAATACATTTATAAAGAATTTTATAGTAAATTTATACAAATAAAAGTTTTTGATTGCTCGTGTTTTAGATTCGTGGAAAAATCGAATTTCCGGCCGACGTTAGCGGCTCTGGTGACGTGCTTACGCATCAACGTTAGACAACTTACGCTTTATTTATAATTTTGAAATTAATTATTTTGAAGAATTTTTGATTTTTAGGTTTTTTTTTGTTTTTAGAATTATCAATCTTATTGTTTTACGAAGAGTTGTTAATATTTAAAAAATCCTTTTTAGCTTGGCACTTTGACTACAAACCACGAGTCGAAATGAACTCCGAAAAACGGGTTCATGTTTCCACGATACCCAATCCTTCCCATTTGGAGGTCTCGTTGGCAGTCGCGTTAGGAAAATGTCGCGCGCGCGCGCAGACACTTCGCGTCGGCGATTATGCGACGAATGGAGCAGTGTCGTCACGCGTCGGCGACGCCATTCTCAGCGTGCATCATCATGGCGACGGGGCATTTACCGGTCAGGTATTAAGCTTCTGAATTATAAGTGATGCATTTGCTTTTGGATTTATTCTTAAGCTTATGATGAGACAACTGTTTGTAACGATTTTAGCCTTTATTAATTGCCTTTCGGTATCTTTATGCATCAAGCGTGTTTAATTTATTTGTGATTGATCCCAGGTTTCTAAATATTCGCTCCTTCGAAATTTTATTTTTAAGTGCTTCTAAAATTTTACTTAATTTTTAGGGTGTCGTTTGGGAATCATTATTAATTTCATCGATCCCACATTTTCGTATTGGAGGTTCTATTCACGTAGTGGTAAATAATCAGATTGCTTTTACCGCCGAACGCTTTAATGGACGCTCTACAGCGTATTGTACCGATATCGCAAAGGCCATTGACGCTCCTGTGATTCACGTCAACGGGGATCATGTCGAGGTGTGATGGAGGGAGATTAAATTTAAGGTGGGGGAGAAAGTTGAGAGGTTTTTTGGCTTTTGGTATATATTTGAGAAAAATCCAATTTTAAATTTTCAATTTTTGCATTCGAAAATTGTATTATATAGTGTGACACAAAAGTATAGCTCCACTTAAATTTTCGCGATATCTCTTCAACGGATCAATGTTTTCTTGTGATTTTTTATTCAGAAATCTGTTGTTTGGTGTCTAATCGAATGCCACTATTAAAATTTGTAAAAAAAAAATTTCACGGATTTTTTTTATCGTAATTACGAATAATGGGGTGACACAAAAGTATAGCTCCACCTTTGAAAAACAACATAAAGAATTTAAAGTTGGAAAAAAAATATTCCTATGTTTTAATTAGTTAAAAAACCAAAATAACTTGTAAAAAAACTTTATCATTTGTATAAGCCGCACTCGAAAAAGTCGATTTTACACTAAAAATCAACATTGATCCGGAAAAAATCAATTTCTGATCCGAATATGCATTTTTCAGGAAAAATAATAATGTCATCTTAAAGAGCACAAAATTCTGCATAATATATTATAGAATTAGAAAAATTTTAATGCAGGAACATAAAAATATAAATGGTTAAAATGCCCAAGCATAAAAAAGGACCCAAAATGGTACACTTTCCTTTAAAAATTAACTTTTTTTTTGATCGATAAATTAGGTCTTTTTTTTAATAAGTTATGGGACCGATTTTTCTAATTCCACAATATATTATGCAGAATTTTGTGCTATTTAAGATGGCATTATTAGTTTTCCTAAAAAATGCATATTCGAATCAGAAATTGATTTTTTTCGGATCAATTTTTATTGTAAAATCAACTTTTTCAGGCTTATAGGAATGATAAAGTTGTTTTCACAAATTATTTTGGTTTTTTGATTAATTTAATTTGAATTTTTTTTTTCCAACTTTAAATTCTTTATGTTGTTTTTTCAAAGGAGGAGCTATACTTTTGTGCCACACTATATTTAGAAAGTACTTTTGGCGGGCAAATTAGCGTTAGCCTATCGGCACAAATTCCGCAAAGAGATCTTCATTGATCTTGTTTGCTATCGTAAATACGGACACAACGAACTCGATGATCCCAGCTTCACACAACCTTTAATGTATCGTAAGATTGGCGAACGTTATCAACACAATGAAGATCACTTAAAACAAGGATCTAACGATAATAATGGAGCGGATGGAGCCGAAAGTGTAGTGGATCGTTTTATAGCTCAATTGGATAAAAGTGGCGAATTTTCTGCACAAAAGTCGAAAGAATATTATCAAGCTCAATGGGCAAAACTTGATGCCGACTTGGCATCTGTTGACGCGGATCGCGTTGAACCCATGTGAATTAGTGAATTTGTTTGAAATTGCGACAAATAATTTATTTCTAAGATTTTAAATTTAAAAAAAAGATATGAAGTAAATAGGTGTGCATACTGACTGTCTTTTATAGCTAGAATAATAAAACAGCTTAAGCTTTTATCTATTGAATATTGTGTGTACTAGGTAATTAGTTGTGTATTAAATAGCTTAAAATAACAATATATTGAAAAATCGGTATTATTTTCATAAATTTTGTTTTAAGCTGTGATCATCTAAGAGGCAATTGGACGGGCTTCATTCAGGCTCCAGCCGCTGTTGAGCGTTGGGATACTGGTCTTTCTTTAGATTTGTTGCAGTTTATTGGAATCAAGTCTGTGGAAGTTCCAGATGGATTTGTAAGTTTTTATCAATTTATCAATTAAATATCGTAATTATTTCAAATATGGATCAATTTCAAAAATTAAAATATTATTTAATAATTTTTTGAAAGTGGACTATATTGGAATATTTAAATAGTTAACTCGGAATGATTGAAAAATATTCTTCTTAATATATATTTTTTCATCAAAAAATTTTAATTGTTTTAAACTTATTTCTAACGAATATTAGGTAAAGTTACTATTTTGATGGCTTGCATTATTTTTCCAAATAAAAATTTCAGAATATTCATTCTCACTTGAAACGTACGCATGTGGAGGCTCGGCTGAAACGTCTAACGAACTCCACGGCCACAATTGATTGGAGCACCGCGGAAGCAATGGCCATGGGCTCCCTTTTGTTGCAGGTTAGCATTTTTATTTGAATGCTGCATGTTATTGTAAAAATGTATTTATTTTTGAATTTATTTTATTATTTAATTTAAATACTATTTGATAATTGAATTGATTGTCTGCGATATAGTTTCCTTATATTTAAATTTTCTTTAATTACAAAAATTAAAATATTATTTAATTTCCTAAAATTTTTAGTTTGAAATAAAATTTAATTTTAGGGCTTCGACGTTCGTATTAGTGGTCAGGATGTCGGTCGAGCGACTTTTAGTCACAGACACGCGATGCTCGTCGATCAGATTACAGACCTGGTTTATGTTCCATTAAATCATATTGCAGACAATCAATTAGGCCATATGGAGGTTAGTCAATTGTTGTTTAATAAGCTGTGAAAATTTAATACTTATGAGGTGCATCCATCTCATAATCTCATAAGGTTTTTCTAGAGAATTTTTTGTCTTTTTATATTTTTTTGAAATTTTTTTATAATTGGGAAAGTTCATGCTTTGAATAAGCTACAACTTCCATGGGCACTTAGTGCTTAAGTGCTGTTTAGGAAACTGATTACAGTCAAACCTCGGTATAACGACACCCCTCCCCCCCTTTTTTTGGTGCCGTTATACCGAGGGTGCCATGAAGCGAGGGTTTAATAGGCAGAGTATATTAACTACCCCAAAGTCCGAGTAATAAGCTGTACTGTCTCTGAATGACATTTAACAAAGAAAAAGGTTTACAATATACACTTTATTTTTTAAGCGGGGTGTTGTTATACCGAGGTTTGACTCTATCTTATATCTTATATATATTTTTCTAATTTCAGATTGCCAATTCGCCGCTTAGCGAAGCTGCCATTGTCGCGTTTGAATATGGGTTCGCTATGGAAAATCCTCGACGATTGGTTTTATGGGAGGCGCAATTTGGCGATTTTTACAACGGCGCACAAGTTCAAATCGACACTCTATTGGCTAGCGGTGAAAGTGAGTCATTATTGCGATAGAGTCTAATCTTAACAATGTTTTAAAATCAAATCATTTTGAGATTTATTCAGGCAAATGGCTTCGTCAAAATGGACTGGTTCTCGTTTTGCCACACGGTTTTGATGGCGCTGGCCCCGATCATAGCAGCGCACACGTGGAACGTTTTTTACAATTAACAGACAGTGCCGAGGGTCCGTCTGTCGCTTTCGGTAATAAATCATCCAGGGCTGATGGCGAGGACGTAAATTTTCACGTCGTGCAGCCGACCACAAGCGCGCAATACTTTCATTTGCTCAGAAGACAAGTTCAAATTATTTATTATTGTATTGTAATGGAATACCGTTTTTTGAGGAAAATCTTGTATTGTTTTTTCTTGTAAATACACTTTGCTAATAAGTTTAAATAAGGATTATTTAATACCAACTAAAAGGATTTTAAATTTATTATGGGAGGAAAATTTTTTAGAAAATGTATAAAAAAATTTTAAAGAAGTATTTGGGATTGAATTTATTTTTCGAATATTTTAAATTTTAAAATTTTTAGTAAAGAACATTTAATTTAAGATGATCGTTCCTTATCGTAAGCCCCTAATAATCATCGGGCCAAAAATACTTTTGCGGCACCCGTCGGCTACTGTATCTTTAAAAGAATTTGGTCCCGGCACATATTTTAAACCTGTGCTTTGTTCTTACTTTGGAGATTCATCTAAAGTTGAAAAGGTTTGCAAAATTAGTTGAAAATAAAATTTCATTATAATATTTGTATGTTTTTGCTGCTTTTACCATTACTACCGATCTTGTTTTAATTTTTTCATACTGTAGCTAATTTTTACGAGTGGAAAGCACGCAGTGACTCTCCAGGCGGAGATTGACAAACGCGCTCTACATAATACTATTGCGCTAGTACGCTTGGAGCGACTCTGTCCATTTCCAGTAGACGAGTTGGCGGAAGTTTTGAAGAGATTTAACTCTGTGAAAGGTATTGTCTTCTTTCTTGATTGTTTTCTCCATTTAGTTTTTTGATCAACAAAAGCAGAATATTTCTTTACTAATAATATATGTGTGTACATATTCCAATATGTTTGCATAATATTTTAATAGATTTTGTTAATTTTAAGAGTTTGTCTGGTCTCAGGAGGAGCCCATGAATGCCGGATGTTGGAACTTTATCGCGCCTCGTTTTCGTAATTGGCTTGGCGTTGAAGTTAGCAAATTTTCTAGAGATTTTGATCTGACATTTTAATATTTCATGGATTTGTTTATTTTAAATGTATTCTAGTTGCGCTATACTGGGCGACCTCCATTGGCATGGATGGCGACAGCCATTGGAGAGACCCACACTGGCGAGGCTCGTCGAATTCTTGAGAACGTATTTGCATAATGTTCAACAATTGTCAATATGTCAGCAATACGATTTTGCAGGGCCGATAATTTACATTTAAACTAAAGCTATAAACGCAAAATTTTTGTTCCACTTTTTTATCATTAGTTTTTTAATCTCATCAATTTTTTGAAGAATGAAAATAAAATAAATTTCTATTATAATTTAACATGAAAAAGGGGTTGTTAGAAACTCATTTAAATTTTAAAAATGGACCATTTATCAAAAATTTTGAATATATGGAATTAAAATAAGTCTAAAATTAATCATATCTTTCAAAAAAAAAAAAAATCACATTAATTTTTTATTGATATCAGTAATTTTTTTCCATATTGTTTGTTATTATGATGGGATATTGTGTTTTTAAAGTTGATACAAATTTTACTTTTAAAGTAATATGGTATTTTTGCAAAAATTTGCATAATGATTTTTTGATTTGTCTTAATATCACTTCTGTCTTGTGTAAAATTATTATTATCATTATCTTTCTGATTGTTGCAAAGTTTTTAAAAACTACATTACAATTTTCAAAATGCAAAAAAAATTACAATGATTAAATTATTAATTCTTTTAAAAACCAAAAAAATAATTTGATTGATATTTTTATTGCAAAAATGGGCGAAGTTTTTGCTCAAAATTTCAAAATATCGTTACAATTATTTCTTTAATATTATAATATTGATCTGATTGATATTATTTTTTTTTATAAATAAACGACGGATTATTATCCTTATCAAATCAATTATTTTTTAAAATTTTGTTTAAAAAATAAAAATCCGTTTGACATTTGTCATCTCCTTTTTTTCTTTTCGTCTTCTCGTTTACTACTGTCTCTAGCCATTTTAATGTCATTTTCTAAAATTGTTATTTTTTGCTAGTTTTATTCAATCACATTTATAGCGTTTGCACAAATGACCTTTTTTAGCCTAAACAAAAAAAAACTAATTAAGCTTTGATCTTTAACTTAAGTATTTATCAATAAAAAACTCAAAATATGAATGAAATTAAAAATTATTTTAGACCCCTAGTTAGTATTTTTTGGGTTGTCAGATAAGTCATGGCGTTTTTTAAATTAAAATTGCGTGTTAAAAGTAAAATGTTAACATTTAATGTTATTTGATAGAAAATTTTTCGCTCGACAAGATGGTGCATTTGATTTTTTTTTGTTCTAGTTAATTTTTGTTTATTTTCAGTTTAATAAAATGGAGTGTCAGGTCGACAAAAATGAGCATTTTCGACACTATTTTCGTGCTAGCCAGCGTATGTTTCTTTTTAAAGACAATAATGAAGCTTCCTATTATATGAAACACGTGCATATCAAACCTTCAAATAGTTGTTTATGTCTTATTAGAAAAATGAGAGTATCGAAAAAGAAATCCATGCTGCCTAGCTTGAATGGTGTCGAAAATGCTCATTTTTGTCGACTTAATACTCCATTTTATTAAAATAAAAATAACAAAATTTAACTGGAACAAAAAATTAAATATACCATCTTGTAAAGCGAAAAATTCTATATCAAATAACATTAATGTTACACCAAAACATTTTATTTTTAACACGCAATTTTAATTAAAAAAACGCCATGACTTATCCGACAACCCAATATATGAAAGAGTTTATTTTTACTCCGATCATTTTCGAGTTTTCTGTTTAATCAAATGACACACAATTTTTCTTTTAAGGTTCAAATTTAGCCAAAAAGTTGTCAATTTTTCATTTTTAATTTTTGACATGACAATTTTAGCAGCTAGATTCTGGAATTTAAAATTTTTGATTTTTTGGCTAAGGGTTTTTTTTTCAGAAAATTTCTGTCAAATCAAATAAAAAATTGTTTTTCTGACAATTTGTGAAGCAATTTTTTAATTTCTAAAAATACTATCTAATTCAATTCTGAATTATTATTACATTCTACATTATAATAAATTTACCAAATAAAAATTTTATTTTGTTGCCATTGAAAATCATAAGAAAATGGCCCAAAATTATGTTATTTTCTTTTCAATTTTATAATTCAATTTTCAATTATTTCCTTCAAAAAACAATGATATAAGACGAATAAATATTTATTACTTCAATCGAATAGTTTGAATTTTTCACTTAAAAATTTTTGTGGCTTATAAATTTGAACAAAATTATACAATCTTTTTCTCCCACAAAAAGGCGGAATTTCCAATGAACTTTCATCCACTAATAAAGAAAAAAAAATTTAACTTAGAAAACAATGGGAAAAATTTTGAAAAAAAACATCCAATAATAAACCTTTGTTTTTAATTATTTAACAAACATGATCTGAAGAAATAATTGATGACATCAATTATTAAAAACGTAAAAGAAATTTGTTTATTAAATTTTAAATTCTAAGTTTTTATTTATTTAATTTTTTTATTCATTAGGTGCGGCTTTGCTGTTTGATTTTACGCCTTATACCTTACACATGTATGTACATAGATCCATCCTTTGATTGATTAAGGAAGAAATTTAAGATGTTAAAACGGGAGATTGAGACTCAAGAAACATTTTGAGGTATATCATTCGAATTTGTGTAACCAATCTTTTCAATTGAATTTACAGGTGGCAACTAGATTCGATATATCATATTTATGTTTTGTGTAAAACATATCTTTTAAAATATTTACTTTTCTCTGATGAAAATTTCCATCTACATATTATTTTCTTAGGTATTTAATTTTATAGATATTAATGTAAAATGTCACAGATCAATTTTTCATTATATAAGCGAAGAATTTTCACGCTTATTTTTGACTTTCTCGGCTATCAGCTTATGCCAATATCATTCATTATATTAGGTTGGTCCAAAATTTTTGATAGAATTCAACAATTTTATAAAAACTTAAATTTTCTACAACAACAATGAATCGTTTTCATTAATATATTCGTCATTCTTTTGCTCCACTTTTCGCCAACGAGGGCGCAACATCAGGATCGTGATTCCGTGTCGATAAAAGGCGCGCGACTTCTGGGCGAAAAAGTCCGCTAGGGCCCATTCGACTTCATCATCTTGCGTGAAGTGGCGTCCGCGCAGGAATTGCTTCAGAGACTTGAACAAATGCTAATCCGATGGCGCGATGTCTGGGCTATATGGCGGGTGCTTGAGAACTTCCCAGCCCAATTTCTCGAGCTTAGCGCGAAGTGTGTGGTTTCGCGTTGTCCTGCTGGTAACAAACTCGACGCCCTGCAATACTGCGACGCTGCAATCCGGCTTGTACGCGATCTAGTTGGGAGCAGTATACCTTGGAGTTGATAGTGTGACCGCGTGGAAGCAGCTCCCAATAGACCGGACTCGACACCGACGACCAAACACATAACAGCACCTTCTTTTGGTGTGGATCGGTTCGAGGCGCTCGCACTCCAGCCTGACGTGAGCTGAGCCACTGGAGTTTGGCTTTTCGGTTGTCGTACAAGATCCACTTCTCATCACAGGTGACGACGATTCGACCCAAACACTAAAGGCTGAATTTGTGCAGCAGCCAATTGCAATCGGAAATTCGCCGAATTTTTTGCATTTTTTGAAGAGTGGAAGTCGACGGCATATTTGCGCGCGGTCTGTGTTGGATCGGATTCGATGAAGCGGAGCAGTGCCCGTTTATCAATGAACGAGGATCGTCCGGGAAGTGCCTTGTCTTTTCGATGTATATTGTCAAAACGAAATTTCGCGAACCAGCGGCGACATGTGATATGGGTAGTTGCCTTCCTGCCCAATGTAGCGCAAATGTTCCGGGCTGCTTCGGCTGCATTGTGTCCCTGCTTGAACTCGTGAAACATGAGCATTTTTTGACATAATGAGCTTCCTTTGAAAACCTATAACTTTACAATAAACCAAACTTTTATATACAGGGTTGGTGAAAAGTTCCCGTACTTTTTTGTTTCTGTATTTTTGACTTAGTTAGTTAAGTCATTTGTCATTTCTGATGATTTTATTGAATTCCTCATTTAATTTTGGTCCAGAATGTGTTTTATTTATTTGTTTATTTTTAGTTTTGTTGAAGTTATGTCTCGTGAAAATCAACGTGTCACTGTGGTCGAATTACACAAGCAAGGAATGAAGAGAGCGGACATTGTTCGCACGACCGGTTACAAGAAGCAAACCGTCTACGATGCCGTGAAGCGTTATGAGGAGACCGGCGGCACTGCGGACCGCCCTCGAAGCGGTCGTCCAACCACGGCCACCACCCCGGAGACCGTCAACAAGGTGCGGTGCCGGATTCGACGCAATCCAGATGGCCAAGGAGCTCGGAATCAGCCACGAACGCGTCCGGCACATCGTCAAAAAGAAGCTGGGACTTCGCGGCTACAAGATCGCCCGTGTTCATTTCCTCAACGAAGCCATGAAGGCGAAGCGGCTACAAAGATGCCGCCGAATGCGTCGGCTTGTCGGCGGTGGTCGCCTGTCCAAAGTGCTCTTCACTGACGAGAAGATCTTCACGGTGGAGCCGCTCCACAACCGCCAACTGCTGAAGAAGGGACAACAGAAAACCGCGGCGGCGAAAACCATCGGCCGCAGTCACTTTCCGGCCTCGGTCATGGTTTGGGCCGGGATCTGCGCCACCGGAAAGACGCCGCTGATCTTCATCGAGCGGAATGTGAAAATCAACGCCGCCAGCTACCAGCAGCGAGTCCTTCGCGACGTCCTGGACCCGTGGGCGTCGCAGCACTTCGGCCCGGACGGATTCATGCTTCAACAGGACTGGGCGCCGGCGCATTCGGCCAATTCGACAATCGCCGTCTGCGAAGAGCTGTTTCCAGGCTTTTGGGGCAAAGACGTTTGGCCGCCAAACTCGCCGGATCTCAACCCGATGGACTTCTCCGTCTGGTCAATCCTGGAGCAAAAAATCTCGGCTACACGTTACGCTACCGTTGAAGCGCTTAAAACGGCTCTGACGCGCGCCTGGAACGAGATTACGGTGGAAGAGTGTGCGACCATCGTCAACAATTTTCCAAAGCGTATTAAAAAATGTGTTGAGGCCCAAGGAGGCAATTTTGAGCATTTGTTGTAATTTTTTTGTTTTATCGTGTTGTTATCGATCTAATAAATGTTATTATTTAAAAAGTTGATTGCATTTACTTTTGTATAGAGTATTTATGTACTGTTGAAATACCTGGAAAAAGTACGGGAACTTTTCACCAACCCTGTACAAAAATGTTTGCAATATACGGGCTTTCAGACCATATATTCATCATACATAACAATGATAATAAAAAAATTTTATTGACGTATAAACACAGGTGTATCAAAACTTTCTGACCAACCTAATATTTTTATTAGTAGCATTAATTGCATTTATTAATTCTACATGTATTTCTGCCTTAAATGTGTGAAAACGCTTTTTTTCAAATTTCTCTGAAAAAATTAATAATTTCACAAAAAATTTACATTTTTTAAGAGCTTATCAGCTCAAATTTTTCTTTTTCTGTTATTTTTCACTTTCTTTCTTTCTTGGCACTATTTCAAAGGTGCAATTAGATTTGATATCAGTTATTATCAATGATATTAGTTGACTAGTTTATTGTTGATATGGTATAATTCTCATGCAAAGAGATAAGTATCTATTGTTTCTTTTTCTTTCTCTACCAATGAAGAGAATGAACTTTTGTTATCTGTCTTCTTATTCAGTCCGATTCTCTCGTCTTGTGCTCGTTCTCTCATCTTGTGCTCGTCGAATGGTTTTCCAAATAAACTTTATTAACCAAATTCAAATAAATATAAGTGCCAACCAAAGTCCAAAACGGCAGCTTATTATTTTATAACAATAATTCTTAAACTAGCGAGAAACGCAAGCCAAAGTCGCTTCTAATAATTAAAATCGCAAGAATCGAAAGAATTAATGCTACGCTTACAATAAGCAATTTTTTTTGCGGTTTGCGGTTTGCGGCGACTTTTTCGCCGCTTTTCTGCTTACAATAAAAAACCGCAAACCGCAAAAAATTTTTGCGGCTGCCGCAAAATCTGCTTACAATAAACAAACCGCAAACCGCAAAAAAATTTTTTTGCGGTTTGCGGTTTGCGGCGAGGGTGCTTACAATAAAAATGCGGTTTGCGATTTGCGGCTGCCGCAAAATCTGCTTACAATAAAAAAAAATTCTTGCGATTTTTTTCGCCGCAAAATGCAAAAAAATCGCCGCAAATAAATATTCAACATGTTGAATATTTTGCGGCAAATTTTTGCGGTTTTTTTATTTTGGCCGTTCGTTTTTTATTTAATTTTAATTTTTTTTGGCATTTTGTATTTTTTGTTAAAATTTTTTTTGTAATATTATTTTTTGTTAAGTTTAAAAATCAAAAGTATTATTTTTGATCAGAATTTTGTTAATTGTAAATACTTCTTTTTTAGTATATAATGTTTATCAAAAAAGAAGAACGCACATCTGAATTTATTGAAAAAGTGAGAGATTTTCCGGCGTTGTATGACAAAAAATGCGAAGAATACAAATGGAGTAAAATTAAAAAATCGGAAATATGGAGACAAATTTCTGATGAATTTGAACTTGGCGGTAATTTTACTTTCATTTTTAATTAATTTTTTTAAATAAAGATTTTTTTAGGTTCCGAAATGGCTATTAATTAAATGGTGGAAAAATCTTTCGGATTCTTATAAAAAATCTAAAAAGAAACCTGTGGAGCGGGTTCTTCGGAGGTTAAAAAATATCGATACACTAATGAAATGTCTTTTCTTGATAACTTGAAAATGTTTTTGGAATCATGGCTGTTAAATGGCGTATTTTGTTAAAACAAATTGAAACATCTTCTGAAAGCGCAGACCAAATTGTAAAAGGAATTTGTTGTTTACACAACTTTTTAATCGACGAATCTCCTGATAACAATCAATTAAATTTGTTGGCTGATCGTGGAGATAAAGACGACGGATTGTGGCGCAATCAAGTACAAAATCCATTAATGAACGTCAATCCTGTAAAAAATCGAAACGGAACGAATGAAGCAAAAGAAATTCGAGAAAATTTGGTAGAATTTTTTAATGGTATTGCTGCTGTTGCTTGGCAGAATTCAATGATTTGATACGGAAATATCAAATATATTTGTTGTTAAACTTTGTATTATTGTTGTTAATAAACATTTTAAAAATAAATAAAAGTTTTTTTACGTGAGTTAACTCGCGAGTTGAATCATTTTTTAAATAAAAAAAAACAAAAAACTGCTTACAATAAAAAAAACCGCAAACCGCAAAAAAAAATGCGGTTCGCGGTTTGCGGCGGGTGTGCTTACAATAAAATTCATAAAATCTGCGATTTGCGGCAAAAAAAAGCGGTTTGCGGTTTTTATTGTAAGCAGGGGACCTCCAATAAAAAAGCGATTTGCGGTTTGCGGCGAAAAAAAAGCTGTTTGCGGTTTTTATTGTAAGCACCTTCGCCGCAAATCGCAAACCGCAAAAATTTCGCCGCAAACCGCAAACCGCAAAAAAAGTTAATTGTAAGCCTAGCACACTCCACGTTAAGCCTAGAGGAAAAGTGATGATAGGTGATAACGCGAATTTTACTGCATAAATTATACAAAAAAAAATTTTGTCGGGGGTTTTCGGGTACGCGCTTTCGATCTAACCGAACGGATTTTTGATAGGACCCCTCTAGAACCCTGTACAGAGTCCCAATTTGATCCTATGATTAAAACCTTGAAAAAATCTCGCTCGGGGGGTTTTCGAGGTTACTGAATCCAAATATAAAATTTGTTTTTTGATAGGACCCCACTAGGACTCTGTACAGAACTATTGTAACCGTATTAACGTAAAACAGCGTGCAAATAGTCATATAAAATATATATATATATATAAGGCTAAGTTTTACCTTAACTTTCATTATTATAATATTATAACAACATTTATTTAAATAAAACATTAACAATTTTAAACAAAATTAAAAAATTATTCATCGTCAGAGTACCACTCGACGACTTCTTCGTGCGCCACGTCGAAGTCCTCGTCGAGCAAATGCGCCTCTTCACTGTTCAAATCGACTGATGAGCCGCTTCGTCGTCTTTCTCGTGGTGCAAATTCAGCTGCATCGATGAATGCTACTACGAGTTGCCACTTCATAAAGTAAGGCAATCGCAATTCCGCGTTGATTCCGAAACACCGCTGCTTCACGCAGTTAGCGACGTGATGCAGTGCCTCGACTCCTTGTTCGCCAAAGAGACCCCATGAATGGTGTCTGCCAACGAAATCCTTTAAATGGGCTTCGATTAAATGAAGCTTGTTGATGAGCGGCAACTTTGACCGGCGCCACTCGGTCGACAGCCGCTGAATGTCGTCGCACAAGTAGCCGAGATTTACGTCAACTTCTTCGGCCTCTGCCCATCGTTGAAGGCTCCAGATTGCTGCGAAAACTGGCCTCAAGTCATGCATCGTATCAGCAGTTTTATGACGAAACTGCAGGACGATGTCGTTCTCAAGTATGAAGCACAAGAATCTTCGGCAATCGCGGCCGTTGAGTAATGAAGAACTTTGGTGCGATGGCGTAACTTTAGCAGATTTAAGCACTTCGCGCAAATAGGCAGCATCAGTAATAGATAGAGCCTTTAGAGCAGTATTCACGCAGCCTTGTAGCGTATGAAGAGGTGGGATGACAACGTTTTCTGCGGCAATCTTGAGTAAGGATCGCGTATTAGGCTGTCGCAGATTTGCACCAACCGCCGGCTTTTCGTGGTGCTGTCGTCGGGTCGCAAGGCAAATAGGGCAGAAGGTCGACGATGCGTGATGCGAAGCGCCGAGAACAAACGGCAGCCATTTGAGATCGCCCACAGCCAATATGTTAACAGGCACGCGGTCGTCCTCGTAGTTGTACGACTTTGACGCGATCAACTCGTTGAGAAAAGCAAACAAGAAGCGACCGGCTTAAAACAAAAAAATGCATACAATTCATTGATTAATCAGCTAATATTACCTTCTTCAATGTTTTCCATTGACTCGCTGCCGTCGTACGCAGCCATCAGCAAAAAGTTTGACACACCTTGGGACCGTGATACGTCAGTAGAAACGTAAAGGCCAAGTTTGGTCCAGTTGGATGCCAGATCGCCTCCGCGATCTCCAGCGACGACAATATTGACTTGAGTTGGCACGGTTTTACTCCAACAAGTGTCGTAAAGCCTCTGGAAATAACGCGCAAACACTAAATCTGGTTTACGCCAGCATGTGAAGCGAACGCCGTCGTCACGGCTCCAATCAATAAGATCTGCATCTTCGACGAGTCTCCGTGTCCATTCTTTTATTTTGTACATTGGCGGCAGCCTTCGACTATCAAGCCGTCTGATGCCAGCATATCTTTAAAGAATAATATGCATTAAAGAATAATTAAAATTCATCACATTAAATGAACTTACTGTTTATCTGTTAGGTCGAGTGAACTTCGAAAAGCAGCAGCCGACGTTACGCTGAGCTCAGCTGTACGACACGGACTGACAGAGAGCGATCGTCCCAGGTCTAAAAGGCGTAACCGCTCTCGCTTTTGTGACGTCGATTGAAGCTCATCAATCGGAATTCTTGTTGACGGCGTTCGTTTTCGAAGACTCTCAACTTCTTTAGTTAAGCGTCTAATTCGTTCATCTCGTTGTTGAAGCTGGCTTTTTAGTGTGAGGACTTCTTGTCGCAATTTTTTTTATCAGAGGATGACGCGCTGCATTTGCCAAGGCGAGGGCACGACGTCGTAAAATCTAAAAAATAAAAAGTCTTCTTTTTTGATTCTCAGATGAACTTGCCGTTATGATGGCTTTTTGCATTTTATTGCCGACTTCAGTTTTAGTTTTCTGAAAAACTAACATTATATTCGAAATTTTTGACTTTCCAAATTCAATTTATTAGAAATACTCACCTTTGTGGGAATGACTCCCGAAGTGGATGCTTGATTGGACGACGAAATTGAGGGCGTAGAGTCGACAAAAGCCGTTGGCACAGTTCGTCGAGCTTCGTGCATCTTTGCTAGATGCTCTTGCTTCTTTTTCTTTTTGTCTGCTAGCGCTGTTCGAGCAGCACACCCAACTTCGGGGCTGATTATCTGAAAAATCAAAAATTGAAAAATTCGACCTAGGTCCACTTCCGTCAGAGCAACTTTTTTTCTAACAGAGCAATCGATCTCAAACTTTACCCACATACAGAGAAATATATGGCAAACAACATAGCAAATTCTATTTTTGACTTTCCAAATTCAATTTATTAGAAATACTCACCTTTGTGGGAATGACTCCCGAAGTGGATGCTTGGTTGGACGACGAAATTGAAGGCGTAGAGTCGGCACATGATGTCGGAGCGGCTTCATCCGATTTGCGATTTTTTGCTTCATTTTCAGCTATCATTTGCTCGGGCTTTTCCATTCTAACTTTCCTCTTTCTTTCCCTTAATTTACTTTTTATCTGAAAAACTGAAAATTTACAAAACACTGAAATTTCAGTAAAACGTATTTTACAATAACACTAGGCATTCAATTGGTCTGAAATTTTACCAATTTATAGAACAAAGGACGGGGAACAAGATCTATGAAGCCGATTTTTCATTTTGGATTTTAAATTGAATGCAAAAATAGTTTTTACATTAAGTGAGAAAAGTAGGCATAATAGAAAAGGCAAAAATTGGAGTAAAATTTTTGCATGTGATGTTGCAAGTTTATAGTCATTCGATTCAGAATTTTATTGGCTTTCTTTTGTGCATACACTCTTTATATTAAAGCAAAATTAATATAGTTGATTTTACTAAAAAAGTATAACAGGTAAATTATAAAAAATAATTTTATACATAACGCCACTATCATCACTTTTAACGTGGAGTGCTAGCATAAAAGATTTTTGATGGAAAAGACTTGTCAAAAATAAAGCGCAAATAAATAAAGCTCAAATACAACAATAAAGCGCAAATTCAAATGTTATTTTTAAACGAATTCTGCTTATTTATTTTACGTCCTTATTTTTTCTGTCGCTATTCGCCGCAACCATTCTCTATTTCTTTTTCATTATTTTCTTATCAATTTTAACTTTATTTTTAAACTATTAAAATTTAATTCTTTGCTTTTTTCAAATTAAATGACTCATCTTTATCGACTTGATTTACAAATTAATTCTCTATTTTCAACACCTATTTTTTCAATGATCAAATTTTATTTCCGAAAACATTTCTCATCACCTTTTAAACATTTATTAACATTTATAATTTGTACTTTCAAAGCCAAGAAAATGATTAATTGAAATGAATGCAAATCGGGAACGGGATGGGTTGTACTATATAAATGGTTTTTTTTATATCATCCTAAGCATTTTTTCGATTTATTCATTTTTATTAAGAAATTATTCTTTCCAGATGAATCTGAATAATGCATATCTCGGTTACGGTAATCAAGGTTCAAATCTCACTATTTGAAAGTCATATTTCATATGAATTTTAAATTTAGAGTTTTGAATTAGGTACCTAAAAGTGAAATTTTTAATTTAAAATGAAACGAAGTTGAACTCGTAATTTAACTTGTATTATAGATGGTTTTTTAAGCAATTGATCAATATTTTTTTAGAATCTTCTCCTAAAAATTCTAATAATTTTTTTGCTTATTGATGACAGTAAAATCGGATCGACGCCGAATATTACCCGATGGTTCCGAGGCTTCCTCCGCGGAAGGCTTCTCTTCTTTTGGCCCCGATGACGAAGCTGACGCTAAGACCGGCACTCTTCTAGCGGAGACCAACTGGCGCTCAATTTACGTCGCAAGTGCGCTTTCATTTATTGGCACGGCTCAGTTTACTCTATATTTTTCATCAATGTGGCCCTACCTGCAGATTGTGGGTTTCTTTCATATATTTTTTTTATTTTGGGAATTTTCGATAATGAACTCAGATTTTAAAAGGAATAATTGTTTAAAGATTTTTTGCTTATAAATCTGAGGCCGTAAAGGCCTCAGATCAATCCCTCCCCCCAATGGAAATGATCTTGAAACTAATTATTTCACGGGTTTAGATGCGAGCCATCCAGCCACAGAAATATCGGCTGGTTTGCTGCATAAGCATGCGGTATCGTTGATGCGGCTTACAAGGCCTGTCAGCATTGCCCTGTATCATCCACACTAAGTAATATGGTACCTATTGTCTTCCAAATATAGAAGACACTTAGTTGGGGTTGGGGGTGGAATCGAACTTCGTCTTAAACAAAGTGAAACCTATCGTACAGCTATTAGGCCACTGCTATGCCTATTAAAGTGTTCATTTTTAATGGGTCAAAAAATGCATTAAAAATAATTATTATTTGTAATGAAAGAAAAATGTCTTTTAAATCATTTTTCATTATCAATATTAAAATATTCGATTGCAGATTGATCGCTCCATATCGGAGAGCTTCTTTGGTTACATAATTGCGATCTATAGTCTCGGACAGATTCTCGCTTCACCACTATTCGGCTACGTCTCCAATATGATCGGAGCGGTTCGACCGCTGCTTTTCGTCGGGCTAGTATTGATGTTTGTAGGAAATGCCACCTATTTAGGACTGGAGCTCGTCGACGATTTCCCAAAACGCTATTTGCTTCTCATGGGTCGTTTGATTACGGGTGCTGGATCAGGTTGATTCTTTTTTTTTTTGCAATTCAGATATTTATTGAGTATTTGTTGTCTTTTTTAAAGGCAATAATTGCTCTCTTTAGCAACTTTTTAAGAGCTTTAAGTATATTTTTTTAAATTATATTTTTTTTAATTAAAGCACTTTCACTTAATAAAATCTTTTTTATTTGTTTTTATAAATTATCACCCAACTGTTCTTATTCAATTTTTAGGCAACGTAATGCTTTTGCGTACTTACGCATCAACGGCTTCGACGACTCGCGACCGCTCCAAAGCGATCGCCATTATTACGTGCGGTCAGGCGGTGGGCCTTACCAGCGGTCCGGCGCTTCAGCTCTTCTTCACCTCGCTGCGATATCCCGGTCACGAGTTTCCGATCGGCGGCATGCACATAAATCTCTACACGGCGCCAGCTTATTTGGCCTGTGTGATGAACATAATCGGCGCAGCGATTCTATACACGTGCTTTCGCGAAGAGTACGCCGGCCTGGTGGAGGGCGGCGCACAACTCGCCGCCGCCGCAGCGGCCGTTG
This sequence comes from Bradynema listronoti, assembly GCA_024678965.1. NCBI lineage: Eukaryota > Metazoa > Nematoda > Chromadorea > Rhabditida > Allantonematidae > Bradynema > Bradynema listronoti. Next base: position 3,637,093 of record JANLNO010000152.1, on the reverse strand, counting down.
CGGCAACGTCCGCCGCCGACGTTGAGGCCCAAAAAAAACGCGAGAACGCCACATCGGATAAGACGGCTCTGGAGACGGCTTTAGAGGATCTGGAACGTGAGGTAAAGACTCTTTTTTGCTTATAGGAGAATCTAGATGGCGTTGCAGTTACAATTTTCTTCGGCAGATTCTCAGAACAAGTGGAAATCTTTTTTTATTTAGACACATCCGTCGCTGTCATCCCGTAGCGCGACGCATTCGCCACCGCCGTCCATAAAAACGGCGACAAGGTTGAAAAAAACTTCAAATTTATCATCGTCTGTGGCAGACAAGACACGCCTACCTTCCTACGATCGAATTGCGGTAGTCGTCTGTCTGTTGACTCGTTTCACCTATATGTTCATCAACACTAACTTGGAAACGTCTGCAGTTTCTTTTACATATTTTCCTTTTTTTTCCCCTTTTACTATTGTTTAATTATATTGTTTGAACTTGGTTAATATAGAAATTTATTACCCTAATTTCGCTTCGTGTATAAGGCCGGGTGTTTTGAGCCAAATTTAAATTCGCGCCAATGAGTTCATTCTGTCGAATCGGATCCGTTGGGGTTCAAAATTTGTGCCCGTCTTTGTCCCGGTTTCATAAAAATGGGCACAAAATTTGGACTCGCTTGGATCCGCATACGAACAGAATGAACTCATTGGCGCCAATTTACAATTTTTGGCTCAAAACACCCCCGGCCTTATACACGAAGCGAAATTGTGGTAATTAATTTATTATATATTCTATTAGTTGATATATTTTATCAATATCTTCAAAATTCTAGTTTTCTCTTTTGAATTTAATCACCATCAGCCAGTAGTTCGATCTGTTTAATATTGTTCGGTTCTCCCCCCATTCGTCTAAGATTGCATTGAATCGTATTTGAAGTTAAAAATTCAATTTAAATTTTTTTTTTCAAAAAATAATCCTAAACTTTTATGCATAATTTCATATTTAATTTAAAAATTTACAAACTTTTCTGATTTTTTTAAGGATCGGCTCACCGTATTCGATGATGATGTTTGCTTGGTCCGAGTCAAAAACCGTTTTCTATACATCGCTCGCGCAAGGCGGCATCGGCCTACTAACGTTGGGCACCTACGTGGCGTGGATTCTCCTGCGACTCGAACGATAGTAAGCGGATTTCTTTTTATATATCTATTAGTTAATTTGAAGTCTTTATCATATTCACATATTGTATTTCTTCAGTTTTATTTAAAAAATTTTTTCAGTTTTTTTTACATATTTTCCTTTTTTTTTATTTTTATCTGAACTCCGAATTCTCCTAAAAGCATTTTGAAATAACAAATTTAATATTTTAAAATTAAATTTGATTATGTTTCTAGCTTGAGCTATCGAGTATGTTGTATCGGTGCGCTTTTCGCGTTGGTCATCTTTCATTTGGTCACCTATTCGTGGCCATTTATTGCCGGACAAGTACATATTCAAAACATCACTGGTGAGTCCCGGAATTTCTGTTAAATCGAAGCCTAATCGTTTGTAATTTTTCGAATTTTCAGCCAGTTGGGTGCTTGAACTAATGGACTCGGACGATGAGCCCGTGGGTTGTGACGCGCTACGCTTCGCATGGTGTGCCTCTCTTCGGCCCGTGAACGTGTGGCTCTATTACGTGAGCTATGTGCTCACATTGGGTCTCGCTTTTCCCGTACTCAATGTCACCAATTCAACACTTTATGCAGACGTGCTTGGACCGCGTCGACAAGGCCTTCAACAAAGCGTACTTCAAATGGCCGGCGGCATGGCTCGTCTTTTGGGGCCCATCATTATTAGGTTTGAATACACATCTAAATACACATCTAAATTATTACATAAGAGAACCAAAATCTTGAAAATATATTTTTGTTAGTTTAGGTACGTTTAGAATTAATAATTTTTGGTATTCATGTTTTTTTTTAATTTTGTTTCTTCAATTCTTTTGAAGAATCAAAATTAATTCACTTAAGAAACGACGGTTATTGAATTCAATTTTTTTTTTCAGTGCCCTCTACTCGGCCTATGGTCCGACGATGGCATGGAAAATGGAGATTAGCGTAATCGCGATAACGCTTTTGCCGTGGCTTCTCTTTTATCGACGAATGATCCCTTTGATGCGCCGCCATCGACTGACGGCTATCGGATCAGTGGCACCCAATAGTCCTGCGGGAACATCGGCTCCGATTGGTGGAAGAAAATTGGACACCACTCAAATTCAAATCGACGAAATTTTTCAAAAAGAATCTACTCAAACTATTCCTAAGGAATCGAAGTCGAGTGGAAATGATGAAAGAATTTCCTCGACTGGCAATCTCAAAACATTTGCGAATCTTATTGACTCAAAAACGAAAATTTCCATTATGTCGATCGACCCATGGGCGGAACCCATTGTGCGAGAGGCAAGCTCTTCAACGAAGTGCAGAAATTCCAAAATCGATGGGCTAGACGAAAAAGAAGATCACAATGAGACGCCGGGTGAAAACAAGCCGACAGACAATCGAAGCAGGAGCCGATAGCGACAATTTCCAAAGGCCTTATTAGATTTATTTAAGGTAATAATGCTTTTTCACATTTTCAGCATTTCTCTTCATCATCATAGATGGGGTTCCTTTCTGTTTTTTGTTTGCCGATCATTTTGTTCGGCCACTAATGAGCTCAAAACAATATTAACGCAATTTTCCGAAATAAACTGGCTAAAATTAATAAATATTTTGTAGTATAGTTTCAAACTTCCCGTTTTTAGCTCCCTTCCCAATGCTCATTTTAATCTCAAAAAATACATATTGACAAGAATTCTTTCTAAACATTTTTGATTGTATATTTCAATGTTTTGAGCTTATTTACGTTTTTGTTTTTTCATTTTTCTTTATCTATTACATATACATATTATTTTTGTTTCTCTTAATTTTTCATCTCATTTCTCGTATTTTGAATATTTTTGAAATATATTTTTAATATGTATGAAACAATTATTAATGGATTTTTTAATTATAAAAAGTAATTTATTAGCTTGGCAAAAAAGTACTTCGACAAAATTTAACTTTTTTTTCAATTATTTATAACTTTATTCAGAACAAATAATTTTAAACAATATATTCACCGTTGACATCAATAACTTTTACCCATTTATCAGGTAAAGCACCTATGCCTTTTTCCCAGAATTCAGAGGACTGAGATAAAAAAAAGTTGTCGACTGCCATTTTGAGGTCGTCATACTTGTCGAACTTTTTTCCGTGCAAATAATGCTTGAGCGGTCGGAACAGGTGGTAGTCAGAAGGCGCAATGTCCGGTGAGTACGGCGGATGGGCAACCGTGTGCCAGCCAAGTTCGGTTAATTTTTGGCGGGTGAAGGAAGCAACGTGTGGTCGAGCATTGTCATGGAGCAAGTGAACTGTTGAACGTCTTGGACGTTTTTCTTGCATTGCATCAGCCAATTTCTGGAGCTGATCGATGTACACAGAAGCTGTGACTGTGACAGTCATGCCTACGGGCAGCAACTCGTAGTAGATCGGTCCCTTCGCATCCCACCAAACACACAGAAGATGTTTGCGCTGGTGAGGGTTCGGCTTCAGTTGAGCTGGTGGTTCTGCATCCCGCGGGAGCCAAACGGCGTGCCTGCCATTTTTGTCATAGACTACCCAACTTTCATCACCAGTCACCAGATCTGCGAGAAATTCCTTTCGATGCGGTTGAAAGAGCAGCGACTCACAGATGTTCACACGTGCTTGCTTGTGGGCTTCGGTCAGTTGGTGGGGAATCCATCTCGATAGAACTTTTCGGTAACCATGCTCGTGAAGATGGTTTTCAACTGTGGCATGGGAGTATCCAAGTGTCGTCGCCAGTTCACGAGTGCTAACTTCCGGATTGGATTTGACAACGCTCAGCAATTCGTCGTCATTGGTGGTAGAGGGTCGTCCACTGCGCTCATGATCTTCAAGGCTTGTATCTCCATTCGCAAAGCGGTTGAACCAATTGTTGACCGTCGCACGATGAACAGTCCCTTCACCAATTATGCTGTTGATATTTGCAGCAGCCGCGCTTGCACTCTTGCTTTGGAGCCACTCGTAGTAGATGATAGCTCGAATATGGTCTTTACTAATCATTAGTGAAAATTAACAAAACTCTGCGCGCGTGTCCTTATATACTCATATAATAATAGTTTCGAGAATGTTCTACAAGGCTATCAAACTTATAAAATTATTTGAATTATTTCCAGAAAATTTTAGAATTTTGAAATTTTTGTCGAAGTACTTTTTTGCCAAGCTAATATTTAAAAAAATATTTAAAATAAAAAACAAAAAAAAAACATCACACACTTTGCTATACTTACTTTGCCGCCTCTTTACAGCGAATTGACATTTCAGTAAGACCGGATTCATAACAGATATAAAATAAATCAAGTTAATGCTTAGCCTAAGCCTAATACCAATAGAGGCCTAACGGCTAAGGATAGGCCTAAGTTTTGCTTAAAATCTGATATCATTCCTTTAAATGTTGCAGTTTCAAAATGTACATCTCCAACCCAGAAAAGGAGTCAGACATATAATATTATTTTATTGCTTATATAATATTATTTTATTGCTTTAAAAATTGTTATAGTTGCTATAACAATATGAATGCTTCATTGATTCCAGAATCATTTGCGATTTCATAGTTATTTAGGGAATTAGTTGTTTATTTTTTGATGATTCGTTTAGATTAAACCAAAAATTTTCAAGAATCTCGTAAATTCGGTATATTCCAAAGATCTATATAAATCGACGACAACAAAATACTGCTGAAAATTAAAACACAACATCGGTTAATTTAGTGGAATTTTTATTTAATAATATTTAGGAATTTTTGTTTCTAGATGAAACGTAATTTCGGATGTTAACCTTGCCCAGCGTGCGGTATATTGATTAGTGGCAACGCGGAATTGCCTTTTTTGATGCGTAAAGCCTGGAGAGATCAGGTAGCAGAAAAATTGAATTACAACAAAGAATTTATTCGAAGTTTTGGTGTTCGAACCCGGATACATGCCTTCCATTTCAAAGAATGCGATGTGCGTAATAATAAACCCCAGTAGGTACTGTTTTATTTATTTTTTATATTTTTTTTACTTTTTTTACAGGTTTGCCTACACAAAACATTATCAGAGTAAAAGCATGGCCGGGTCTTGGCGAACAATCCCAATGTAGTTGTAGAGGCTGAAATGAATAATAATGATGATAACGATATCGAAATAGACATTGAAAACGTTGATAATGACGAAAATTTGGGTATTTATTTATTTTTACATGCTATATTTTTCTAAAAAAATTTAATGTTCTTTTCTTGCTATTCATGCTAAAGTGTACGTTTTTATTTATTTAGATCCCAACAGTACACCGGATTTTGCAATTGTAGATATTAGCAAATTAAAATTGCTATTTCACCAATGTCATTTTTGCGGTTACTCAATCAATGAATTGTCTCTGCAAATGATGCATAGAGGTGGAGTTTTGCACGTAAAGTATTATTGTTTAAAGTGTAACAGAAAAAGATTCTGGTCCTCGAGCAATACTCCTTTATCTCCAATAATGGCAGGATCATCGTTAATGAATGGTCTTCCGATCGGCAAAATTGCTCGTTTTTTAAAAAAATAAATATTGCGAAATACAGGTCGGCTGAAAGGTTATTTTTTTGAAGTATTTCAACAATATGAAAATACCTATAAGAAATCTGCATAAATAAAAAAATAACAACGAATAAATAAACGAATAATAATTATAAATTCAATAACAATAAATTAAAACAAAAACATCTAGATACAAAAATGTTCAAAATTAACTTCTTTTACCTCATTACCAGGGACGTCGGAATTCCGATTTACGACGATTTTTCCTTTTCGATTTTCGAAAAAATTGCCAAAATTTCGGAAATTTTCTATTACGCCATTAAGCGTTATAAGGAGTTGAATACGACCGCTGAAAGACGCTGCAATGGAAGACCGAGTACCGTTACGACTCCTGAGAACCTAAACAAGTTGCGTTGCCGAATTTACCGAAATTCCGGTAAGTCGTTGAGAAAATTAGCTAAAAAAAATGAAGATTGAGCGCGAATCGATCTGAAAAATGGCCCGAATCAAGCTAAAGCTTCGTAGCTATAAGCCGGGAATGGGTCATTACTTGGATAATCAAATGCGTATGAAAACGCAAGTTTGTGGCCGCCTAACTCGCCCGATTTAAACTCGATGGATTTCGCGATTTGGTCCATACTGGATCAAAAAGCCTGCGCTACAAACCACGGCTCAATTGAATGATTAAAGCGCGCTCTACATAAAGCGTTGGACGAAATCTCAGAAAAAACGCTCGCGTCAAAAATTTTCGCAAGCGTCTTGAGACGTGGTGGCTAAATGCGGAAATTTCGAAAATCTTTTAAAATATCTTATATAAAATTTCTTTGGTTTTCATTTAAATCTTTGTTTGTAAAAATATCTTTTTAAATAAAAAAGTTATGATAAAAAAAATTTGTCAAAAGACTTTGTGGTATAAAAATTGCACCCTGTATAAAAATTGCATTTTAATCATTAATAAAAAAAGACATTTATTTTAAAATTTATTTTAAACATGCATTATGAATGAATAAGATTATTATCATTAAAATATCTTTTCATATTTTTACTTTAAAATTCATCATCCGGAGCCGGCTCGCTGTCTCTGGCAACCTAAATATTAATTATCATATAGTTTGGGGACAATAATTAGGATCAATCAAAATACCTCGTCGTAGTCACGTTCAAGAGCAGCGAGATCTTCACGTGCCTCAGTAAACTCACCTTCTTCCATTCCCTCACCAACATACCAGTGTACAAAAGCACGTTTGCTATACATTAAATCGAACTTATGATTAAGCCGACCCCAGGCTTCTGCAATTGCTGTTGTGTTGGACAACATGCAACACGCTCGATGAACCTAAAAATATAAGCTGGCCTAATTAAATATTTATATGTGTACAAAAATTTGTAAAACAGGTATTTTATGTGTTCAGTTTCGAATATAGTATATACGTATATAGTATATATGAAACTGAAAATATATACTAAAAAAGTTCCGATAAATAAGACTCCCCTATATAAAAAAAATAAATTATATTGCAAAAAGGCTATGACAGATGATCTGCGCAATGAATTTTTTTTTTGATTTATGTAAGCTTTATTTTTTCTAATAAAAATTTCGATTAACCTTCTGTATTATTTGTTATTATTATTTATTTATTTTTCCAATAAATTATTTTTGCTCTTGAAATATAAAAAGTGAAAGATTAAAAATGTATTTTTCTAATTTCGCGTGTATAAGGCCGGGTATTTTGGACCAAATTATATTGGCGCCAATGAGTTCATTCTGTTGTATTGGATCTAAGCGAGTCCAAATTTTGTGCCCACTTTTATGAAACCGAGACAAAGGCAGGTGCAAAATTTGGACTCGCTTGAATCCGATACAACAGAATGAACTCATTGGCGCTAATTTAAATTTGGCTCAAAACACCCGGCCTTACACGCGAAATTAAGGTACTAAAAAACATAATAAAAACAAAAAAAGGTTATTTTCCGTTATCGGACTTCAATTTTTTTTATTTTACGGTAGAAATTCGTATTCCTGGGTTTTTAACATACTGAATTTGAATACATGACATTTATTTTTTATTAGGTCAATTTTCTACTTATTAATTTTTATCGTTACCTTTGCCAAGTCTCCTCCAGGTACAACCGTTGGCGCTTGATAATTTATACCCACTTTAAAACCTGTAGGACACCTAATATATAAAATGTATGCAGTATGTATTTTAATATTTTAAAAATATATTTAAATGAACATTCTTTCTTTCATTACATACCAGTCTACAAATTGAATTCCACGTTTTGTTTTAATGTTTGCAATTGCTGCATTTACATCTTTTGGAACAACATCTCCACGGTACAATAAACATACAGCCTAGAATAATGTAAAATTTTGTATTTAAAAATTGAGAAGTTATTTGAAGCATGCCATATATTTTCCTTTACGCAAATCACATTTGACCATTTGATTATTAGGTTCGAAACACATATTAGTAATATCATTGACGCTAAGAGGCTCGTGATACGCTTTATCAGCGCTAATTACAGGCGCATAAGTGGCTAAGGGAAAATGAATACGAGGGTAAGGAACAAGATTTGTCTAAAATATATTTTTATAAATATTATAAGTTAGTGTATTTATAGTACCTGTTTGTTCAATGGATATGACATTCTTAGTTATGTAATAAATTTGTTATTTTTAACCTGAAATTCAGCCAAGTCCACATTCAATGCGCCATCAAATCGCAATGAAGCGGTTATTGAAGAAACTATTTGAGCTATAAGTCGATTTAGATTCACATACGATGGTCTCTACAAATTATTAATATACCTACAATTATAATACCCTAAGTTCGGGATGATAAGCCGCGGCTTATAGAACAAACTTGTCCTGAAGCGAATTTCAATTCTCAACAAATTTGAAATTTTTTGCAATATTTTCCGAAATTTTCCATTTTTACAACTTTATCAAACATTTTCAAGTTTATTTTTATTTTTTATGTTTCAAACACTTTTTTTATTTTTTACACTTCAAAAGCAAAAATAATTTAAAAAACAAATAACAACAAAATAGAATTAAAATCCATTAAAATTTTCATCAGAAACAAAATGAAAACTTTCAAACAAATTATAAAATTCCTCGGGCAGAGCTTCAGCTACAATTTCAGCCTCCTCCTCCTCCAAGATTTCTTGTTCTTCTTGCTCTAGTTCCACAGTTTCTTCGTGATCTGGTTCTTGTAAAATCGGCGCGCCTTCTTCCAAGGCGCGTCGAAATCCATTTTGCACGCATTCTTGAGGCACTTCATTGAAACTGTCGAGAATCCATGAGCAGATTCGATAATAAGATGCTCGACGCATACGCCCGTCGTTGTTGCAATACCCACTCCTTGATGCTCTCCTCCAAATCCGGCCAATAGGGTTTTTTTGTTCGGAATGCTCTCCTATTTCGTTTAGTCGCACTTAAGACGTGACTCATCTTTCGCCATCTCCTCACCATCGATTCGTCAACGTTGAAAAAATTCCCTGCTGCTCGATTTCCATTTTTCTCGGCGAAAGAAACCGCACGAAATTTGAATTTTGCAGTGTATGATTTTCGATGTTGATACATAAAAAAACGCTAAAAATGAAAACTTAATAATATAAACGAAAAAATATCTAACAAACAAAAAATTTCATCAATTGCAACAAAATTGAAAAAACAAGTGAATTCAATTTTTTACACTTCGCCAAGCAGCGGCTTATGCATGGAGGCGGCTTATCATCCCGAACTTAGGGTACATATGTATATCTGTATCTAATATGTTTTATATACCTATACATATTAAAAATTTAAATAATGATAAAGCAATAAATATATACTTCAATATCAAGATTGCGACGACAAATGTCATAAATAGCTTCATTATCAACCATAAAAGAACAGTCCGAATGTTCCAAAGTGGTATGTGTTGTAAGAATCGAATTGTATGGTTCAACTACGGCCGTAGCTACTTGCGGTGCCGGATAGATGGAAAATTCGAGTTTTGATTTTTTTCCATATTCTACGGAGAGTCTTTCCATAAGCAATGACGTAAAACCTGAGCCCGTACCACCTCCAAAGCTGTGGAAAACTAAAAAGCCTTGTAAACCACTACAGCTTTCCGCCTAAAACTCAATTCAAACATGTGAACATATGAATATTGTTAACTTTTATACATATACCTGTTTACGGAGTCTTTCTAATACACGATCTATTTGCTCCTTTCCAATAGTATCTAAAAGTAAATATCCATAAGTTTCTTTATTTATTTTTTGTACATGCTTACATTTTATTTTTAAAATTTTATAAATTTCTAAAAAATAAGAAGTTTATTTACCATTATGAAATAAAAAATCTAAAAAAGGAAAGTTGAATTAGTTTAAAATTTTGTGGAATTTATACTATATGTCCGCCGTACCGGAAATGATTTTAACGTTTCGAAAATCGGAATTCAGAAAAAAATTGAAAAATCGGAAATCGGAAAAAACGACTAAAAACCTTGGAAAACGGAAATCGGGAATTTTTAGAAAATTTTATGATTTTTAGAAAAATAGAAAAATAATTTTTTTTAATTTTTGAAATTTTGCCCATTTTTCTGGAAATTAGAATTCCGATAAATCCCTGCTGTATATATATTTTGTTTAAAAATGATATACATACAATGGCCACGAGCGTAATTATTGGCTGCATCCTCTTTTCCACTTATTAACTGTTCTGGGTGAAACAAATGACGATATTTTCCGACACGAATTTCATCTAATAAAAATACTTTTTTGATGATTTATACGATCTCAATTCATTTCATTTCACTTCATTGTAATTCAAATTATACCACCTTAATTACAAAAAAAGATTTTCTGAACTTCAATAATCAAAATTTAGAAAATTTGGACATTATATATGACTTTTCTTAAGACGTCGATCCAAAAATTTGGACATTATACAGGACTTCTCTTCCGCGTTATTGTTATTGTTTTTTTTTGTTCAGAGCTCAATAAAAAACAGGAAATAATAACCCAATAGTTATTTTTATTTTAGATATTAAAATTTTATATTATATACCGAGTACGGTAGGTTCGAGATCAACGAAAATAGCACGAGGGACATATTTTCCATTATTTGATTCCGTGTAAAATGTATTAAAATACTGAAAGTTTAATTTTTCGTTGTAGCTTCAAAATGGTGTACTTTTATTTTTACCTGATGATGCTTTTCACTTTCTGTAATATCAAGTTTACGAGCTTCTTCATCTACAAAACCATCAGCTCCAATATTATGTTCCAGACCGTACAACTCCCAGCATGCATTACCGATTTGAGCACCGGCCTGTCCAATATGAATGGAAACACATTCGCGCTGAAATGTATATTTTTATGTATATATGTATATATTTATACCTTTTTATTATTTGATTTTGATCTTATTGTGCACAATATCAATACTGGGAAATTGGTATCTATATATATAACTTAATGATTACAAGTCAAATGAATTAATGACACACCCAATATTTAAAAACCAGCTTACAAAAGTTTATTGTTAGAAAATCCGAATAAATTTTAACTAATACATCATTTTTTCAGACATTATTTAATTGAATTAACACTAATATCAATTTAATGAGAAATTTTCAAGTTATATTATTTTAGCAGAATTATTTATATGGGTCCAGGTCATTAAAATGAGTAACCTAAGCCTAATTCAATTTATTTATGAATCATATTATGTGAACTAGTCTCGATATAGTGATAAATTATTATTATCTAATCAAACAATGAAACGTTTAATATTCAAACTAAATATACAAAATGATAAAAAAAAATTCAACCCTAAGATAAACAACCCTATTTTAGTTGAATGAATTTATTTATTTGTACGTTATTCGGTATTTTTATACTATCGAAAACAACTTTTTTATATAACAAGTACGCAAAAATTTAAAAAAAATTAAAAATGTTGACAATAATAAAACTTACACCTCCCGTTGGCATTCTAGGTTAATGAATAGTAAAATTCGAAATAAGAATAAGTAAATAACTCTAAATTGCTCATAAAATTACAATTTCAGATAATATGAATCATTGTATTAAAAAAGTTTAAATAAATGATCATATTTTGAAAAATTCCTTCTTATATTATTGTTTTTATAAATTTATTTATAATCAAACAAATTAATTAACAATATCCGAATAAAACGCATTAAATATAAAAGTTTTAATAAGATGAGAAGAATCGAAATTTAAAAGAGGAAAAAAACGACAACTAAATTGACCTTAAAAATCTTTGAAATCGAGAAAATAGCGAATAGATTTTATAATGATAAACAATACCCAATATTTAGATCTGAAATACCTGATCGAAAGTGCGCGATTTGGATGTTGTTTTTCGGCATTGATTTTATCTATTTCGCTAATTTTCTTGTTTTTAAAATAGATTTTTCATTTTTAATCAAGATATTTTTACTCAAATATTTATGCGCTAGCAATAAAACTGATGAATAAATGAACAATATTTTATAAGCTGACTTTTTAAAGCCGCAAAATGGAAATATAATAAATGCTTATTGAGCAGTAGTGTTTTGAAAGTATTCAAAAAAATTTTAAAATACATTTTTTTAGCTTCCTCTTCGCTGATAATTTTTCACAGCTTTTCGTTGTCTGCAGACCTTTTGTTTTCATCATCGATCTATTTAAACTATTTAAACGACAAACCATTCCAAATAATGATAGCTTTTGAAATGTGAATACATAATAATAAAAAATTAGTCCTGTAAAAATCTTAATAACATAATGTGTATTTTTTTAGCAGATTATTTTTCAAGCTTTATTGTTTTTATTATTCAATCTTAAAAATTACAAATAAAATTTAAATTTATCTTATAATTTATATATGTAGCAATAAACCAAGAAAGAGTAATAAAAAATGATAACTAAAAAATCAGCTCACTCGTTATTAAATTTATCGAATATAATTTAGTAAAAATGGTTCAAAATTTTAAGCTAAATTTAGAATGCATATTTTACAATGATAATTTTATAAAATAAATTTTTGGCAATACAAAATAAGAAATAAGTTTCTTTTTTTTAAATTTTTAATAAAAAATTTGAAGGAAAAAATAATAACTTTGATTTATTTTCCTCTAAAAAAATTGATTTCATGTATACTTATTACATAAATATTATTGTTTTTAATGGGGTGACGTAATATACGATTTTATATCGCGCCTTCAAAATTTCACATATTAGGTTGAATTTATCTTAGGTTTAAACCGTAGAACGTCCTTTAATCTCTACCTAAGAATTAAGATTAAATTTAGATTCAACAAATCTTAGAGCAGCAAATTGTAACGTCGCAAATTGCGATGCGCCTTTTAATATTATAATAGATTAAATTGGACTTAACTAAAATATTAATTCCAAATTATAACAGGAAAAATATATTTTTTTAATTCTCAAATCATTATTTACCATATATTAAGAAATGAAATAATAGCAGCAATTATGTTTTAAAAATTTTTATTTACACATTATATTTATGAGTGAGTTAATAAAATAGTTTAAAAAGAAAAATTATTAGATATTATAATAACTTATTACTTATTAAATTTTACTAAATTGTTTAAAATTTTGCATTTTATAATAATTTTAACAACTTTTATATATAGGTAATTTATTATTTTGTAATACAAAACAAAAATTTGCAAAAAACTCTAAAAACTAGAAGAAAAAATTATGGGGTAATATATAATTTTGTGGAGATCGATTTGTAAAAAACAGATTTGTAGTTGGATTGTCATTTTTTGTGATAAAGGCTCGTTTTAGAATTAAAGCAATAATTTAAAGCAAAAATCTCATCAAAAATATATCTTGTAAAACGAAGCTGATATTATCACTTTTATTTTAACTGCTAAGTTAGATGTATAATACTAGGTATTGTAACTATCGGCATCGTGTACATGTTTTCTTAATGCAGAGTGCTGCCGATAATAGAAATAAGATAACTGAAATAAAAAATACATATGTATGTATAATTTAATAAAGTTATTATTACATTTTTCTTAAATTACAAATAATTAACTTACATAAAATAACATCGGTCACCAATTGAATTGAATTAATAGCTACACCTAGCTTTAAATCAAATAAACACTTAGGAAAGTCGTATTTGTGAGCATTTGTATAAATGTAACTAATACGTTTCATATTCGCAGTTCCAAAGGCACATTCAGCTTCTCGTCCAACGTTGTGCCAATTTCTAAATGTTAACATTTACATATTTATTTAGAAAAATTTTCAAATTTTTAAATATGATCAAAATTTGATCATCAAATATTAGAAAATTTTAAAAATTTGATTTTTAAAAAAGTTCAATGTTTCTTACACTGAAGCGAGAATTGCTCCGACTATACACACCACCATTGATATTAATGATAAAACAAGATGTGTTACATACAAATTAATGATAGCTGCCCTGGCTGTGATAATTCCTAAAATAGAATTAATAGTAAACAGACACGCACTCAAAATGCCAGAATGGTAACGACAATAATAGTCGATTTCGATCGCACACCAAATGCTACTACCAGCAATTAATACTAAAAATAAAATTATAGATACATTTATACATTTCAAATTTTGACTTAAATAATATTCATTTAACTCACATGATAATATAAGTTCAACAATAGATACGCGGAACATAACCGATAATAATAAGTATTTGATAGTTTGTGGCATGTTTTTCGATTTTTCAGCAAAAGATGATCGTTTTTGAACTAAAAAAGATGGTCTTTTAGTTGTTTTTGTGCCGTTCAATGGAGTATGCGATGATATTATTGGTGAAGCAGGCGGTGCGGTCGCTTTTACAGATGATGCATGTTCCTTTGTAGGATAATGGGGATTTGCATAATATTCTTGTGTTGGAGGAGATGGAGGTGAAATTGAAGGAGCGGGAAGACGACGCTGTTGTTGTGGATTGTGGACTAAGATTGGAGAAACCGAAAAACTTGATAGAGTTGGACTCGCGTTTTGCTTCAAATGATCATATTTTTTGGAATTTTTTGCAGATATTATAATACAATACATTAAATTAAGATCAAGCAATTTTGAGTTAGAAATTTTTCTACGCAAAGTGATATAAATTATAGGAGACTTATCGTGCAAAAAATTCACTTTTATAAATAATTATTAATGTCAATATTGGCTTGGGATCAAAAAATAAAAATAAAGTAATTAAAAAAGCAAAACTTTTTGTATTTTGTATTTATAATTTTTAAATAGTTAAGAATACTTGATTAATTTTAATTTCAAGTGTAGTCGATGAGGGTGCTGGATGATAGACATTGCCTTCGTAATACCGTTCCATCTTATTTGAACATTGATAATTGCCCGAATCAAATCGTTTTGCTAATGCACTTACTTTTTCCTTGCTCTTAGATGACATTATAATCACTATAAAATAAATATAAAATTATATTTGTGTATATATGTTACGGGAAAATATTTTATACGGCCATATACGTATATTCGCGAACATATACATATCTCCATATATTTTTCACATTTGATTATATTTTGTTTTCTATTCAGTTTCAAACGACACATTTTTCATTTTTTTCAATTTTTATGACGTTACCATTCTTTTAATTTTTTTAATTAACTTTTTTAATAGTTCTTATAATTTTTTGTAATTTTTATTTTGTAATGTGATTTGGATAAAGAAAAGAAATTTTTTTATTCTGGAAATGCAAAAAATTTTTAAGGATAATTTTTTTTTACGGAAAACACAAAAAGCGCCAATGTATTCTCGATTCCGAAACGTATACTCAACGTGTAAATGCTTTGATAAAATATGAAAACGACGAATACGCTTAAATCAGCCGGTACAAAGTGAAAATTGTCGGCGAAATTCCACGTCTGCTTTTCGGTAAAAAATATGTTTTGAAAAATACTGAGGTTTTTGGTATTTTGCATGAAATACAACATTGAGTCCTGCCCTATGCACGAAACCAAATCGGCACATGCAGCAGTTCATGCCGCAGTTCATTCTTGCAACAGTTCATTTTTGTATGTTAACGATATTTCGCACGAAGAAACCAGTCTTTGCATCGCTGCTGGAGCTAGTTCGATCACCGGAGCTTCAGAGCATTGCATTTGCAATGGAAAATGCAATACAACGAACAAATGTAATTGCAAAAAGTCGAGCCGACAATACAATAGTCGTTGTCATCAAAACCTCAGCTGCTCCAATAAATAATAATACTTCATTAGTTTATTTTTTTAATATTGTTTCTCGATTATTGATTTTAAGTGAATTTTTGATTTAAAAATACTTAATAAAATAACTTTACATTCCTTAAAAAGATTTTTTGTTGTGTAATGTAAGAATGTGTGTGTAAATGAAATTAAAAAAAACATTATACCACTAAAAAATAACTTAGTAAATAACTATTTTATCAAAAAATTGAAAAAAATGTAAAAATGTGTTGTTTAAAATGGAATTCTGAATAGAAAACAAAATTTAGATGAATTTGAAAAAATTATTTTATGGCAGGAAGATACATATATGGCCGGGAATACATATATAGCCGGAAAATACGCATATGGCTGTGTAACATATTTTCCCGTAACAATGTATATTATAATAACATATAAAAAACTTTAAAAATGCTTAAGCAATTTTTTATGTTACAAATTTCATATAAAAATGGTGAATCAGTAGCAAATTATACATATTATATAAAAACATAAATATTTATTTATTTTTAATACGTATAAAATATCGGCAATTTTTTTTGTGTTTTGGGTTCAAACTATTTTTTATTATGCCAGTTTTTGTATTTTTCTATAAAAAGCAAACGCATTTTTTGATATAATAGACAGCTTTTGATGATCAGCTTTGTACGTAGATGATTTTTTAAATAATTTTTCGATTTTGCGATAAGCAAATTAATGAAAAAGACTTTATGCCTAAATTTTTCCAACGTGAAAAAAATTTAAAAATGCGTTTTACAAAACTTTTTGTTATTACACATCATATAAAAGATATTTTGCGCATTTTCGAAAATTCAGTTGTAAAAAAGAGAACGTTTAAACATTTTCTCCATAAATTATAGTACATACCTAAATTCTTCAACTAGATTGATAAATTATTTTTTAAATTACAACAATACAAAATTACAATTCATTAAATCATAAATAATTTAATTAGGTAATTAAATCGATATATATATACATATATATATTTAACTGTTTTTTTAAATAAATGGATCCAACAATACATATGCATATATGTGTTACGTGTTTCTAAATAAGAACAAATAAATATAAAATTAATGAAGAGAGGGTGACATAATTTTTATACAAGAACACATGTTCACGTTTAACGTTTAGTATTTCTTTTTTGCTTAAAAATTTTTTGAAAATATATTTTTTAATCATTTTTTACGAATGATTTTCTATGCGCGATTTACATAAATTATCTTAGATAAATAAAAAAAAAGAAAACTTTATCATTTAAAATTTGCAATAAAAATGGAAAATATTTTCAAAAATTTCAGCATTTCATCAATAACACACAACTTTTTGACTTTTAAATAGCTTTAAAATTCTCAACTATTTCACAGCTTGGAAGAAATTTTATTTATTATTATAGTTTTTCCTTATTATAGTTGTTCTTAAGCTTCAATATAAAAAATATAGATATCTATAATAATGCATGCAAATGTAAAGTTTTTAAAATAAATTTTTTGTTTTGATTAACCTATAATAATCTTAAATAAATATATAAATTTAATTTGTAATTTGTTAAAATTTGTAATTGTTTTAAAAGTTTTATAAATTATTTATTTATTTGCACTTTAAATATACTTTTTTTATCTATTTAATTTATACTTAAAAATTAATTTATAAAAAATTGTAGGTAGTAAAAAATTATTATGTGTAAATTATGATACGATAATTTAGGCATGCCATGCATTTTGTGTGGCATTATATATTTCATTAATAGGGATTGAATCAATATTTGATGTATCAAAAAATTGTTCTCTGTCCGAAATTGCCGCATAGTAAGGCAAAAGTTGTGCTGATTGTTGAGCCACGTTATAATTTGATGTAGCTGTTGCGATAGCTGCCGCTGCAGCAGCCGCGGCCATTTTTTGTTGGTGCTGGTTGATAGCGGCAATTTGTGCTGCGAGTATGGCATTTGCATTTTGTGTAGTCGATGCGATTGTCTGATTTGGTTGCAGAGCGGAAAATTGTGCGGCAATTAATTGCTAAATTATGATCCAAATTTTCAATTTTATGTATTAATATTCAATTTTATATATTCTTCAGTATTAATAAAGCGTTTAAAATTTTATTTTGATTGAAAATCATTATATTTTAGCTTTATTAATGTTTAAAAATAGATTAGCTCACAGCAGTTGTAAGAGCATTGAGATTTGATTGCTCGTGATTAGCACCAAGCCCAGTACGTCCCCATGAACAACGAATATAGCGGCCGCTACCGACTCGCAATTCGCTACCATTCATTTGGTGGATAGCTTGAGCTGCATTCTTCTTTTTCTCGAAAATGACAAAACCATAATTGTGAGCGAGAAATAATCGGATTTCCTTAATCTCACCAAATCGACTAAATGTGTCTCGTAATTCTTCATCTAATAATTCATCAAAATCATTTTTAGAAGAAAAAAATCTAAGCTAAATTCTATTCTAAAAGTTATTAGACTCAGCCCCATCACCATAGCAAGCTAGTTGGCAAGCCTTTTATCATACTTTTATACCCGCTTTCTAAAATTATTTTTCTCAAATGTCAGTTTTATGTATTATTATACCAATTTCTTTATTCTTTGATATGTCGTTTGGAAGATTTCCAACATAAACAGTGGTGTTATCTGCATCTGCAGAGGCCATAATTTTTTCAATAGTTGATACGCGATTCATTTTTTCAGATACACTCGATTCTGAGTGTGTGACTTCATCCGCATTTTTGCTTTCACCGATAATTGATATTTTCTCATCTTCAGATGCTCCAATACATGTATTTATTGTTGCACTGCCACGTCTGGAAGCCCAATTTGTACGCACTGCACGCTTTCCCACCACTACACCATTCATTTCGTCGATAGCAGTTTGAGCATCCTTAACTTTAATAATAAATGAATTCTAATAAGCAGTATTTTTTTATTAAATACCTTTTTATCTGGAAAAGAAACAAAACCATAGCCTCTTGACTTCAGAGATTGAGGATCGCGAATAACTTTTGCCTCTCTGAAATATATATATATATATATATATATATATATATATATATATATATATATATATATATATATATATATATATATATATATATATATATATATATATATATATATATATATATATATATATATATATATATATATATATATATATATATATATATATATATATATATATATATATATATATATATAATATTAACTTTAAAAAGTTCGTAATTTTCCGACCATGTTTAAACATAGACGGCTAAATTGAAATCTTGCATATATAATAAAATAATAATTTATTACGATAAATTGTGACTAGTTCGTAATGTGATCAATGTTAAATATTAAGTGAGAACAATAATTAAATGGAAACAAACAAGTAAAATAAGTAAGTAAAATAAAATTAAATGAAATTAAATTAAATTAAATTAAATTAAACAATTCATCAAAACAAAATGGGATGAGAAATGAAGTTAGAGTGGTTAGATTTTATTTAATAGCTTAGGTAAGAGAAAACGAAAAGCTTAACTTAGGTAGAAGTAGTGAGGCTATGTATGATTAGTTTTGGAAATGGTTGAGTGGTGGTTAAATCCTTTTAGCTCATTTTGGTTTTTATGCCAAGATAAAATTAATATTCTCCCTGTCACAGCGACGCTGTTTCACCGGTCTTAAATTAAATTCAAAACCCACAACTACCAAGAATACGTAACTCGAGGGGAATGTTTTAGGCAATTGAAAGCGCTGAGCAAAGGATTTAAACGTCAAATTAACATCATTTAAGTAGTAATAAAAAATTTTAAGAATTTTAAATTAAAGCATTTGAGGTTATGGCAGAGCTAAAAGCATTAATGGTGGGCATATTTATGAGAGCAGATTTTAGACTAATATACTTTTTAATTGCACGAACAAAAAATGAGTTATTGTGGATATTATTTTTAGCACTGGGTAAGTAAATTGATAAACCACGTTAAAAATATAGGTTAAATAGGTTTATATTAGAAGAAGTTATAGGAAGAAAGACAAGCATAAAAATGAGATCAAGTTTTAATAAACGATGTTTTAGCTTTTCTAGTCCCAAAAGTGATAATCTCTCTTCATAATTAGGGATGATTCGGAATGATTTAAAGCATCATTTTATAATAGAGCGAGTTATACGGCGTTGTACAGATTCCAACATATATTAATATTAGAAAGAATATTACTGTTAAAGACTGGTGAGGCAAATTCAAAAATGGGACGTATATAGCAAATGTATAACTTGACAAAAAACTTTGGATTGTTATTTTTAAAAGCTTTAAGTATGTTATAGAATTTCATATTTGCAATGCAACTTTTACACCTTATGTGAGATGACCATTTTAAGTTGGGAGAAACAAATAATCCTAAATCTCGCACACTATCTGTAACTTTTAGAATAATTTCGTTGTTAAACGTGTAATCAAATTTTGGATTTTGAAAACCGATATGCAATAGATTTGATTTTTGTACGGCTACTTTGAGACCATTTTTAAGGCACCATTTAGAGAAATAATTAATAAATAATTGAAGCTCAGCATGATAGTTTGGAGAGGTTTTATCGAAAATTATGTAGGCTTTAGTGTCATCAGCAAAAGATTTTATTTTAACTTTTTGAAAATTAGTGTTTTTAAGTATATCATGCATGTAAACGGTAAAGAGAATTGACCCTAAGACGGAACCTTGTGGAACCCTACTTTGTATTTTGCATTCAGAAGACTGACGATCATTACTTTTAACAGAAAAAGTTCGATCAATGAGAATATTTTTAATCGATCGTAAAAGTTGCCCTTGAACTCTACAGTTAAAAAGTTTAGCAAGATAGTTATCATGGTTAACGGTGTCAAAAGCACTACTTATGTCAAAATAAACTACATAAACACAAAGTTACTTTTCTAAGGCTAATGTTCAATCATCTAGAACTTCAAGCATTTGGGTTGTGACATTCCAATTATTACAAAAACCATGTTGATATTCTGGAATAGTGCCATTTTCTTCTAGAAAGGTTACCAAAACTTTTTTGATAATTTTTTCTATAATTTTTGAAATCGGAGGGGGGGGGATGTTAACGAGATGGGACGATAGATAGATATCTGATTTATATTACCTTTTTTGTGTAATGTCTTAACAATTGCGCTTTTCCACAGAGTGGGAAATAGTTTACTTGATAATGATAAGCGACAAATGCATGCTAAAGGATAGGCTAAAGTCAGAGAGCATTTTTTGATCAAAATTTCTGGAATACCATCTGGTGACGCATTTATTTTATTTGGGCATTTTCTTAAAAGTTCATACATTTCTGATGCTTTTGATAATTTCGAGTCAAAAAACAGATGTTTACGCGTGTAGAATTAACGCAAATTCAAAAATTCTAGCAAAAATTGATCTAAAAAAGTTCTAAAAAGCGTAGGAAATTTTCGGAAAAAAGCCAATTCTTTCCAAAATTGAAAATCGAAGAAGAGTTGTACTTCTCGCATATAACGTAATTTAATTAGAAAGTTATACATGTACTAAATATTTATTTAAAAAATTACGAAATGGATCCGCATTTATCGAAGGCTTCTTTAAGCATTTTGTTATCTACTTCTGGTGATAAATCGCCAACGAATACATGAAAATGTTCTAAATGCTATTTTAAATTTTTTTTTCTTTATAATTTATAAATTAAAATAAATAATAAAAACACTAACTGCTAGTATCAATTTTTGGAGTAGAATTCAACATACGATTCCCTATGAACTGAGCTAATTTGAATTCCTAAAAAGTTGATAAAAAGTTTTATACGTATAATAATCCTTGTAACAATAAAAAAAATTACGTTGGCGCGTTGCAGAGCGTTTATTGAAAGTGCACCTGATTGAGGGACTATAAAAATTGGTACACCTTCAAAAGAATTTGCTGTTGGACCGTTAGAAATTATTGTTGGAAGTTCGACTTGTTTTGGAGAAGAAAAACAATTGTATCTCATTGTTGAAGACATTCCAGATGGCCCAGCACTTACTAATAACTGCTGCTGTTAAATGTACAAAATTTAATTATTTAATTTGTATTTAGCAAATGAATAGATAAATATGTATTTTTATACTTTTATACCTGGAGATTTTGCAAAGCAATATTCGTAGTTGAAATTGGCTGCAATGCATTATTTGTTACTCCAAATGAAAGGTTGTTATAATGTTGAGCGAGTTGAGTCTGTTGTTGTTGCTGTTGATATGGTTGTTGTTGAGCAAATACATTCGCAAATGCTTGAGGCTGATGTCCGTAGTTAGTATGTATTCCTGCAGAAAGAGTTTCTTTAGGGCAATTTGTGGAGAATTTTGTGACATCTTCCATAGTTGGAATAGTCATAGTCTTTTTAGAAGTGTTGCCTCTATAATTTTGAATTTCAATGTTGTCACGTTGATGACTAGTGCTGCTGCCGACGCCGTTCGCTGCGACATAACGGCGATCGTTCAATGACGACGTAGAAATGGAGCGCTCAGCTCTCGGCGACGGCAGCGGCGACGCGTCGGATTTCGAGAAAGGGCGCTTCAGTTTGTTTAATATTATTTTTGTATTCAATTTATTAAGTTTGGTTATATACTTCTTTTCTTAAATAAAAATTTAAAAAAGATTAACAAACATTTTTGAATATTCCAATAACTTTGCAAATATTTTAACAAAATAGATAAAAAGATAAATCGTCACATAATGTATTTTTAATGTATTTTTAAAATAATTTAAAATAATAATTTAAAATAATAATAATGTATTTTTAAAAGTATTGAAAATGCTTTTAAGACAAAACATAAAGGAAAACGCCTCAGTTAACATTGAATTTGCATTAAAAATGAATGGAAAGTGTTCCTGATAGCCAGACAGAAGTGGAAACAACTAAATATGAAAAGAATTGATAAATTATTAAGCAGAACTCGACAAGTGATTAAGCATGAAATGTACGCGCTCTACGAATTTCTTTTACATAACTCATCGTTTGTCCAGTTTCTTTTCTATTTCTATTTATTTGCTTGTATTTAAAAATTTTTAATTTTGTCTCATATATGATTTAAAAAATTGATCGTAAAAGAATAAAGAATAGAAAAATATATTGTTTATTATTATTAAAACTCAATTTTAAATTATCAATGTTGCGTAGTAAACTTTCTTGTCCTCAAATGTTAAAATGTAATTTTATTATTGTCAATATAGCATATAAGCAAATAAACATATTTGATATTAATCATATAATTTTGTTTCTTTAATGTGAATCATTTGATAAATATGTGCATTCAGAATAATATCAATTGACAAATACGTTCTATTTTTTTATAATACGTTTTACTTTTTGCTTAATTTTTTAATTTTTGCCGCATAAATGCAAAAAATGCCAAAATTACTAATAAATAAGTGTTAGTGTAAAATTAAAATACGTTGAGAAAAATAAAAGAAAAAAGGCACAAAATGCTAATAAACGTTGACGTTTCCAATTTATTCGACTTTTGTTTTTATAAAAATTCAGACAAAAGTGCTTAATAAAATTTAGATTGCTATTCAAAAATTTTTTTGAAATGGCTTTTCCCGAATGATGCAAAAAGTAAATATTCATAAAATGTTATTGAATATTTATGGCTACTTATTGCATTTACATACGCATACATATAATAAATTTTAATGATTCGCGATCACAATTATATATGTGTTTTTTTTAAATTTTTGCATGCATGATCATGCGTAAAAATAAGCCACAATAGTATACACGAATTGATCCAATTCAATTGATATATATGCAATAGTAAGTCAAAATTGTGAACAAAACTAATTTTTGTAAGAAAAAATAAAATTCAATGATTAAATACATAATATGCAATATGAATTGTGCGAAAATTAAAAATAAAAAGCGACACCATGTTTAGTCGATATCAAGAAAGACAAAATAATATGGAATGTTCGAAAGTGTTTGTAGCAAAACTAAAAAACGGGAAAAATCGATAGACGAAAAGCTTACAAAATCGGCAATAGTAAAAACAAAATAATGAAAAGCTGTCTAACGCTTCAACATATTTTACGCTTTTTGAAATAACGAATTGAATTATAGATAATATTTTATATAATCAAGTAGATACATATAAATATGTATAAGTATGCTTATTTATGTGTGTATTTAATATAGCAGGTGAAACATAAAAACAGTTAAATAATAGTAAAATCTTCCGAAAAAAATTCATAAACTTAAACAGCTTTTTAAACAAAATGTATTCGTAATTTTTTCGTTTACATTTATTGTTTATATTTACTTGTAATGTAATAATCGATTATTTTAAATTGGAAGCATGTTGAAAACAAAATTTTTCTATAAATTTCGTAATAAACTTAAATTAAAAAGTTTGATTAAAGTAGATTATTGTACATTATACATATGTATATTAAGAAATGTAAAAAATGTATCAATATATAAGCGAAAAATAAGGCTAAATAAAGTAATTTTTATTAAAATTAAAAGCTAATTCAGTATTATGAGAAATAATTTTTATTTAAAAAAATCTAATTTTTACGTTAAATTCTTCGTTTAATTGACGCATTATTAAATATGTATATGTAATTAAAAAAATGAAAAAAATTTTACATTTAGAAAAAAATATTTTTAATAAAGCATTAATTTCAAAATTTTTTTTGTTTTATACATAAAATATATAAAGTACTAATAAAATGTTGAAAAATTAAAACGACAAAGATTTAAAATATGTAATTTATAACATATTTTTAAGTGAAGTAAATTTGCCATTAATGAATGGCTAAAAAAATGAACTTACCTATTATAATTTTAAAACAAATTATACTATAATATAAGGAAATTTTTAAATAAAAATTATAAGTGTTAAAATAAGATGAGTTTGGAATTTTATTCTGGGGAGTATCGATAAGATAAACCAATAACAAATTTTTAAATAAAAATTATAAGTATCGATAAGATAAACCAATAATAATTTTATGGATATGAAAAGCCACTTATACTCGAAAATTAAAACTCAATTCTTAATTAAAATATTAAACTCAAAAAAGATATGGAAACTTTTATTGTCCTCCATATAATTTTCAAATCATAAATTATGCATTAAAAATAAAAACATTTTATGTAAAAACAAAATTTTATTAAAATTTAGCACGAATAATATGATGAGGTAAAACTAATAATAAAAGAGCAGTTATTTTTTTGTTCGTTTTTTCCATTTTTTATAATATTTAAATCAAAATTTTGAATTGAAAAACAACTATTTTTAATATGTGCATAATAAAAAGATTTTTTTTAAAAAAGTTAAAATATTATTATTTTAACTAGGATAAGGTTATTAAATGTATATTTACTTAATTAAATATTATATTTACAATTTATTAAATAAAATGAATCACATACGTATCAAAAATTTTTAAACTAATATCATCAAAATTTATTATTAAATCAAACTTTGCTTATTTTTAGATAAAGTGGATTTTTTAAATCTGAAAAATTTGTTTTTCTTTAATAATTAAGCTTTACACGAAACGACATATTAATCAAAACAGATAGGGCTAAACTAAACAGACAAGTCAAAAATTATATTAAGAAAACAGAACATTGTTTATAATGAATATGGTATACAACAAAAAAATCTAAGATAAAAATTATTATTTTTTTTATTTTTGATTTTTGACATTTTAATCAAAGGTTATATAAAAAACAAAACAAAATATAAAAAATTTACCTTTTATATTTAAATTCAATAGAATACATCGTTTAATAAATATTTTTGACAATCGAATTTTTATTATATAAATGTTATTTTAAAGGACGCGTGTCGTTCAATGCAGAAAATTGCATGTTATAAAAAATGCAGCAAAAACTTATAAACTGTTATAAAAATTATATATTTATTTATAATTTTTGCGTATAAAATAAATCGTATAAAAAGTAAAATTTTATTTTTGATACATGAAACAAAATCAAATAGAAATATTGAAAAAAAATTGTCTACAAAATCATCATTTTCTTCGAGCTCTTCGAATTCTTCTTCAATCAACCTTTCAATCGGCACATCTTCTCAAATATTAGCATTTTTTATGATGTGGATCAATTCTTTCTGCCAATTTGTAATAATTGTTAAAAAAATATATAAAAAAAGACACCGCCAAAAAACAAAAGAAGAGAAATTGATTTTTTGTTTAAAGAGCATGCAATTTTCTATATTGAACGGCATGCGTCCTTTAATTAGTATGCAATGGATTCAAAATTACTTTTCATTATATAGATATTAACCTATCTGCTGTGAGTCCTGAAATAGAAATTATGGTTTTATATCCTATTATTAATTATAATTGTGCAAATAGTTTCATGCAAGTTCTATTTAAAAAGTAAATTCGTTTGTATTTTAAATGTTTATAATTTTGAAACGATTTTTCTTAAAATGTCCAAAAATATTTTTTCAGTAGCCACGAAAAAAGTATTTTTTGGACTTTTAAAAACTTAGGTGATTTTGTTGTAATTGAAGGTTGAATGTCGTCGAAACCAGACGGTATGCCGAAAATTTTTAATTCTGGTAAGTCGCTCTTAATTTTAATTCTTGATTTGAGTATTAATAAAGTAAAAGACATGGATCAGTTTACTTTACCCGAAATTTCGAAAATTTTTTATTATATTCGGCGATTGTTTTGGGTTCTAAGAACGAATTCAATAATCGTTTTATCCGGAAATGCCTCCTACTCTTAATCAAAGGAAAAAAAATTTTGGCCGAAATTAGACCTTTGATACCTCATTCGAAAGCTCTCATCATGCCGATCAAGAATTGTGTATGAACTATGGCCCAATTTTGTTTCCTTGTTGAGTTAAGATAGATTGAACGAAAATTTGAACCAAATGGGGGACCATACACTTTTTTTCCAATTTTTCGTTTTGTGCTTAAAAGATTTTAGGCTGAACCTTAGGCTTAGGCTAAAACTTAGGTTTAGTTTTGCAAAAAAAAGTGTTTGGTCTTATCTTTGATTTAAATTTTCGTTCAACCTACCGTAACTCGACGGAGAAGCAAAATTGGGCCATAGTTCATATACAATTCTTGATCAGCGTGATGAGAGCTTTCGAATAAGGTATTACATGTTTAGTTTAGAAAATTTTTTTATGTGATTAAGGGTGGTCCTCCGTAGGGTCATATCACGCTTTAAATAAATTGATAGTTTTGCAAGCTAATCTTGTTTACAATTTAAAAATATTTCGAAATTGATATCTTTTGGCAGATTCAGTATCTTTATGTGTAACAGAAACTTTTTAAATACCTAGTTGAAATTTTGTAGTTTATTTCATCATTTGATTTTCTAAACACACTTTTTACCATTTATTTCACTATAACAAAAATGAAATTAATTTATTCCTTTTGCTTTTTGTTGGCGACCGATATTTTATATTTTAAACTTACTCTGTTAAATAATTTGATAATTTATTTTTAGGTGCTTCTTTCACAACTGCTAGATGGAATGCAAATATTCGTAAAGACGCTTACCGGTAAATCAATTACCATAGAGGCGGAATCAAGGATACGATTGGCAGCGTTAAATCGAAAGAGGGAATTCCTTCCAACCAACTAACTTATTTTTACAGGTAAATTTTTGAATTTATTTTTTTGTTATTTATTTTTGGATTTTACCACATTTGTTGTGTGCAAAAGAGTTATTCAATTTGAATATATTATGTGCATTCAATTTTAGGCAAACAATTGGAGGATGGTCGTACGCTTAACGACTCTAATATTCAGAAGGAGTCGACTTTTCACTAGACCTTCGTGGTGGTATAAAAAATAAATGGAATAATATTATATAATTTTCTTTACCGAAAATAGATTCGAAATTTCATATTAACCTTAAAACAAAATTAATTTAATTGTTTATTTTATACATATTTTATGGCTTGCAATAAACATTTTTAATGACGTTTTTGTATTTTTTATAGTTATAGTATTTCGTCAATTTATACCGAAGAAAATAGAAAAATGCTTTTTTTCAAACTTATTATTTTGATCGAATCTTAAAAAATAGAGTTCATTTTTTATTTTAGTTTTGCATATATATTTGCTTCTTTGTATGGTGGTTGCCCATTCACCATTTTATCATTTCCGCAAGTGGTTTTCTGTGTACATCTATCCGACATTGGCCGCCGCATATATCTTCGGCGATTGGTATCAGACACGACAATTGAAACGCGGCGAAAGACCCAACGCCGTCGAAGAACTGTTTCGATTGAGCGACAAATTCTCGGACTAGATTGAGGATTTTGAGTGTTTAGATTCTTATTGGTTCGTAAACATTGATATAATTTTTTGTAAAGGCTAGGTAAGTTGAAATTTCGCTTCTCTTTTTAATCTATTGTTGAAAATTAAGTGGTTTTTTAGGGAGAAAATAATCTACACCAAAATGGGAACATTCACTTTGTCGTATTTAGTCAAAAAGTGTCTTTCGCACAAAATGCGATGCGCAACTTTGCCTGTCGTCCTTTGGCTGGGTATTTTCGATGTTTTTTAAAAAAAATGATCAATTAAAAAAAATCTTTTTTCTCTTGCAAATTATCAGTTTTTTTTAAAAAAAGTTATGCATTTTTTCCAGTGTTCCAAAAGAAAATATCGAATATTATTCCTCTTGAAGTCTCGTCTCGATCATCAACTATTCCATTTTCAAAAAAATTATCATCTACCTTTCAGATTATTGTTGGTACAAAAATGCCTGCTATAAGCGCTCGTCAATGAAGGGCCAGTCTCGTATGTTTGCGAATCGGCGTGCCGCCATCGAAGACTATGCAAAGAAGACCGGACAAGAGATCGACATATGGCGCTATTAATTTTCCTTTTTAATTTGTTAGACACTTTTTTGGTGTTTTCTCTCCCATGGTTCTCGAAAAAATGAACAAAAAGTGGTGTACGACATTTTGTTTTGCTTTATAGGTGTTTTTTGTTTGGATTTATAAATAGAATTTTAATATAATTTATGCCTTCGAGCAAAATTTATTCATACCACAAACGTAGAAAAAAAAGAGATCACAGGAATTAATTTACATTAGTTTAGGGGAATGAAATTATAAAAAGAAAATTAGTATGAAAATACGTATATCATGCACCAATTTACAGATAGTCGAATCTTGTGGAGATTCAATCTTTAGCTATTTCGACAGAATAAACTGCCTTTTTTAATTATTGATTCATCTTTAAAAAAGGAAGAAAATAAGCAGGTTCACTTCTCTCGAATTAGTGCGACAATTCTAATGAAAATAATGAGGGTAGTTCTTGGGAGGCTGCTGACCGGCTTCCAACGAATTAGTTGGGAAGCCGGTCGAGAAATTGCTGCCAGCGCTCGGATCACGCCCAATGCCGCGTTTCGTTGGGGCCTCATTCGCAGCACGCATCGGATTACCGCTAACAACCTCATTCGTTCGAGAAGCACGCTCTCCACCATTGTAAGCATTGAATTTATTATCGTTCGGATGATTTTCGCTTTTTTGTGGCCAATACAATTGCACCACGCCTCGCCCGATGGTGTTTGACGACGAGGAAGCATTGTTGGGGCGAATTATCGGTCCATCACGTTGCACCATGCCATTTCCCGTGGAGCCGTGACGCTGCATGTTGGGGTGGAAGTTGCCACGCGGCTTCTGCTGCGCCAAAAGACACTGCATGGAGTTGCTGTAGCGGTACCGCTGACGGCTTCCACCAGCGCTGCTAGCCGACGAGAGAAGCGGACGAGACGCAACCGATGGAAACGTCGACGACGGCAACGAAGGAGCCTTCATCTGCACCTCGCGCACGGCTCGCATCTCACGAGGTCGACCCGCGAGCAAACTCTTCGATTGTTGGCGATGCTGGTGCTCCTGCTGCTGATGCCGAAGAAATCGGACGCTTCGCATCGTCGGATCGACGGACTCTTCGGACGAAGTTGCCGTAGCGCCCATGGTCATCGGGCCGGCCACCTCGAAGCAGCCGGCGTTGTTGTGCAGTAAATCGAATGAGCGATGCGACGATTTGAACCGCAATTCCATGTTGTTGATCTTGTCCGTGCAAACCAGCCCGAGCGCTAAAACGACCAGAACGATGGCGTAGATCAACTGAAATGGAAAAAATTTACCAAGCAGTGAATTTAAATAAAAATATGAGAACATCACAACGCAGGAAATGTAAGCGGGATGCGCATTAATGATCGGTGCGATAATTATATAGGGAATCAATTCATCCATTTACCTCAATAATCCAGACTTGATAAGGAAGAGAGTAGTCGAAGTAGCCAGCCGACAAAAAGGTGTGCCAACGCCAATGTATGAGAATCGTCATGTAGAAAGCCATATTCCATAGGAAGAATTCCATCAAAGTAAATATGAAGCTCCAGAACTTAAAACATACATCAATCGCTATCATCTTCACATTAAAATTATTTTCGAGACTTAATTGCTCAATACGCCATCGCTCTGGTGTCTCTTGCCATCAAGTGGAAAATTAAAAACAAAAACGTACGTCATTGAATGACTCGTCGAACATCCAAAGCGCAACCAACAAAAAGCTTGCCCATAAGATAAGCATTCCGGCAATCCATAACAATGTCATCAACGGCCAGGCGTGGTCACCCGTACCACCAATATCCTCCGAGAAAATAGCTTTGGCGTCGAAGTTTATCTAAAAAAAGTTCTTATCAAAAATTCAAGTTGATTTTCACTTCGTTATAATTGAAAATCAAATACAAATTCCATCTATTTGCTACTAACTCTTGTGTACGGGACTTTTTTCTTGAACGAATTATCCTCTCCTTAATGCAATTTTTAGTCGAATTAATTTTCTCTCCTTGTTTCTCCGTTCAGCTATTATTGACTTTCTTTCACTCTTCTCTCCTATTCTTTTTCCCCTCTTTTTTTCTTTACTTAATTCAATTTTATATTACCTCCACACAAATTGCAGTGGACACATGCACGAGACGATTTTTTACAACGCCTAAGGGTGGCGTATACACCTCAGATGCGATTCCAAAGTTTGCATTTGACTTTTGAGTGCGAGATTGGGTGACCTATTAATTCGCTTATAAGAGAAATTTTCAAGTCATTTATTTTACTTACGTTCAAATCCAGTAAAGAAAAGAGAGTATTTGCGTTTGAGATCAGTGAAGGGCATTTTTTGTTCAATCCATGGTTCAAATCATCAAAGTACTAAATATATGGAGAAAATAAAACCTCATAATAGAAGTTATCTGTACAATGTGAATAATTAACGTTGAGATTGAAAACTCAACTTTCAA
Source organism: Bradynema listronoti (assembly GCA_024678965.1). Lineage (NCBI taxonomy): Eukaryota > Metazoa > Nematoda > Chromadorea > Rhabditida > Allantonematidae > Bradynema > Bradynema listronoti. Next base: position 3,605,950 of record JANLNO010000152.1, on the reverse strand, counting down.
TTTACTTACACTTTTATGATCCGATATTCCACAGAGTTGTGTGATCGATGAAATCAGTAAAACGATGCTTATGCCGCAAAGAAGTCGAAACGCATTGTAGAAATGGAAAATTCGCATAGCACAATCGAGAAAACAGACCTTGCTTCTAATGAATTTCTAAAACTAAACGTATAACAAAAAAAATTTTTTTGTTTTATTTTTGGACTTTTCGCAAAACGCGTTCATACCAATACCACATTTCGATGGGTCTAACTTTAAGTTATATAAATGGTTTGATCACATTTGAAAATTAACAGTGGCGTAAAACAACGATAGTGATAAAGTTTACTGTCGTTGGATTCATTATATTTTTTAAGTGTTTTCGGAATTGGTCAACTTAGTCATGCAACAAGTTATTACACTATAATTTTACGAAACACGTCTTTTACGCCTAAAATTGTGTTAAAAAGTGATAAATTGGTTTTATCACGCATTTTTCTAAAATTTAACTGTACACGCATGTTTTAGATATTTTTTCCATTTTTATTTATTTTTTTCATGCGTTTCGCTTTCGATTTAAATCATACTAATTATTTTGAAGAATATTTAAAACATCATATATATCTAAATAAACTAATTTAAAAAACCTAAACCAGATTGAGCTAAAATTTGGACGTCTAAAGTGTAATAAAGCCAAAATGTATTGTATAGTAAAATATAATACATATAAAATATAAATATGGATTTTAACATATGCATATGTAGATAAAATATTTTACGGGAAAATAAGATTTCCGATCTTATATGTATTTTCTTGGTCATATACGTATTTTCCCTCCCGACGGCCATGGGTATTTTTCCGGCAGTATACATATTTTTCTGCATATATGTGTATTTTCCCGGCCGTACAAGATTTTTTTTCACATTCAACTAAATATTGTTTTCTATTCAGATTTCACTTTTAAACAAAATTTTTATTTTTTTCATTTTTTTGCTTTAATAATTATTTACAAAAGATTATTTCTTAGAGTAGCATAATATTTTTTTAAATTTCATTTACATAACAAAATCTTTTTAAAGAATGCAAAAGTTATTTTTTAAGTTATTTTAAATCAAAAATTCAGTTAAAATCATTAATGAACACACAATATTAAAAATCATAAACTAATGAAATTTAATGATGATGGTTCTACGATATTAGATCCATTATTGGACAACGCGTTATTTATTTTCACGTTTCTTTTAGTATACTTCGTTTCCGAACGATGCAGTTCTCTGTACAATTCCTGCATCATGTCTGAACATAATTTAATTATATAACTTATTTTAATAATTATCTAATTTTAAATAAATTAAAAAAAAACTAGTAACAAGTATAGACCTTTTATAATCATTAATCTAAAAATTACCTTTAAGCATTGTGCACTGCTTAGTGAAAAGTTGATTAGCAGATTCTATAGTATCTGATAATTTCATAATAAGTGATGCAAAATTACCAATGAGAACTTTCGAATTTGATCTTTGTTCTGTATTTTTATTTAAATAACAATGCTTTTGAGTGAGAAAACTACTACTGCGGTCGCTACCATTTAGCGACGTGTTGCTGCTATAGTTTTGGCTACTATCGATGTTGCTGCCACTTCTACTTCTACCATATCCACGCGTGCTAGTGCTTCTTGTATGCTCGATATTGTTTACTACATTATTCTCATTTGTGACTGCCAAGTTTGTAGGAAATAAATCACTATTGTCTTCTACTATTTTTTCATTAAACAGTGTAGATTTATTTTTCGGATGTTCTCGTTTTTTATCGGAATCTCGATGATTTTTATGTTTAAAAGTTTTACACGGTTGCGAACAGTCATTTAAACGATCAGTATTTGGAGTAGGGGATTTCTCTTCAGTTGAAATATCGCTTTTTAGAGATTCACTAGATGAAATATAAAAATTAGTCTTGTCCGTTTCATTTTCTGACTCATTGTTGCTAGAGTTGAACGGATTTGAATTATCATTCGATGAATTTTCTACATCTACTAATACTGTCAAATTTGTAGAGTTGCATAAATTACGTTTTGATGAATTTAAATGTTGTTCATTATTAGTAAACATTTGATGATAATTTTCAGAATTAGGAATACAATTATTTTCTTCCCGCAGAGAACCGTTATTTTTATGCTGATAAATTTTTGACATTGAGTCATTCTTTTCTTCTATCCTTGATGTTTCATTTTGTTCTTTATATCGTTGCTGATGTTGCTGATTACAAGGGTTATATAAACTTTGTTCCACTTCATCTGCTTGTTTTTTAGCGACAGCTGCGGCAGCCGCCACTAAACGCTGAATAAAATAGAGTTGCTGTTGCGTAGTTATCAATTCCGCTTCAGCACCAACATACATCTTGCTTGTATTGAAATTTTCGTTATTTTCATTTTGCTGAGCGGCTACATTTTGAAATGTTTCAAACATTGTAAGTGCTTTCGAAGAATTTTCATTTTTTATTAAAGAAACTTCATTAGTTTTAGACATGGATTGTTCATTAAATATTGGAAATTCAAACCGCAGCGATCCACCAATATAAGGAGATATAGATAAGGACGTGTCTAAAAAACATGGATAAATAATTTATTAAATATCAATAATGTACAGGGTGGCCCAAATTTATCCCCAATTGAATTTTTTTTGTTATAACTTTTTTATTTCGCAACCAGTGTTGTGATTTTTGTAGAGAATAAAAACTGCAATAAACATCTTTTTTCAAAAATCATTTTCATTAAATAGGGGTTAAATTATAAGGATTTGTAAAAATGCTCTCTCGTCAAAATAAAAAGATAATTACGCAAACGAAAAACAAAAAAAGACAACGAAAAACGAAGAGACGGAAAAGAAGACAACGCCGGAGCCAAGTCACAACACTGTTCGCAACTAATTCTCAAAACTATTTTTTGATACTCAAGACTTTAGGCAACCTTTTAAAAACAATATTGGTTACAAGTTACGAATTTGGTAAACATTTAAACTTTTTTGCCAATTTTTCCAAAGATAAAAAATGTAAAATTGACGTTAAATTGACGCAATTTTTTGAATTGATTTTTCGCTAATTTTTTATTTAATAGCATAAATAATGCCTTCTAAAACGAATTTTACCTCCAGTTTCAATTAAAAAGTCAAAATAGTCCAAAATAGGTTTAATGTGCCTAAAGTCTTGGAAATCAAATAAAAAAGAATTTTGAGAATTGGTTGCGAAATAAAAAAGTTATAACAGAAATGCAATCGGGGACGAATTTGGTCCATCCTGTAAACATTGAGTTAATGAATGTAAATTATTATTATAATTATTATAAAAAACTACTTTTTTGGCAAAGATACTTAGATGGAACAATCGAACTTGATGTTGAATATGATAATGAAAGTGATCGTTTTGGAGGACGCCCAGGACGTGATCTGCATATTAAAAAATAAATGATTTTTTTATCATAATGTTGCTTAAAAAACGAATTACTTTATAATTACCCTAAGTTAATGCAGTCATCATGGAGTATGTTAAAGTCGTGCATTGTGATTAATTTGCAGCGATTTACGCCCGATTGGATAGCTCCGAGATTTCGTAAAGCACGTACCTTTAAAAAATATTGGGTTGTCAATTAACTTTTGATTGTTTTTCAATAACTTTGTTTCGCATCCCGTTTATTCCAACTGTGACTACCTGTGAGCACAATAAGCACCGCCCAGAAACTCGTACTTAAGCAACTTTCGAAATATTATCACGTAAATAAGTTTTTTTTAAAGTTAGGCAGTTTTAGAAAATTAATTAAAAATTACAATACAAAAACTATTAAAATTTCAATCTAATTTTAAAATATACATACATTAATTAAATAAAATATTATTATTATTAAATTTTACACAGATACTAACCTGCTCCACATTGCAAACAATTGGTTGAATATTTAATCTTCGTAATTTTGTATATATAGTATGCAGTCCTCCAACTACTTGTTTTAGAAACAGTTCATATGCCTGTATGTTGATACATTTAAATAAATTATTTATTCTTTAGCACTAATATAATTACCCGAGTTCGGGTAAATAAGATGAGGTCGTTCGAAGAATTTTTGAATATGACTTGGACTTTATTCTGTTATTTTGTGTCGGTCAAGCATAAAATTTAATGAATGTCTTTATTAAAGCAGCCCCAACATATTGGTTAAAAATTATGAGCTTAATTTCGTTTATAACAGAATGAAGGCCAAGGCAAAATTCAAAAATTCTTCGAACGGCTGCGTCTTATTTACCTAAACCTAGAGTAATAATCTTACTTGTGGTAAACAAATCATAATTTCATTATTAATTTTAAATCCAGCAACACACTCTCCTCGAAATTTGAATTCAAGCGCCGTTGTCATATTTGCATTATTCATTTCTTCGTTGGTAATTTTCGTTACGTTATCTTTATTAATAACACCTGTTTTAATATCACTTGGACCTGTTTGTATGTTGACTGGAACAACCCACAAAGCGGATGTTCCTTTATCATCGTTTATTGAATCTTTGCGATTTGCAAGACTCGTAGGAGCTTCTTTTTCCATTTTTATAATTTATTTTCTAAAAGTGCATTATTATGAATGAAAAATATGTAAAATTAAAAATTACTTATAAAGGGAATAAAGAATACAATTTAAAACATTATTTTATGTTATAATTGATTTATCTTAAAATTACAAATCGAATATACTATTTTCAATTAGATATTTAAAAATAATGAACAAGTTTTTGTAGTAAAAAGGCGAGATTTTGTGTACATTCGAATTTTAAGAAAATGACTATTTATTGTTGATTTTGATAAGATCTCAATTTAAAATAATTTATTATTAAAAATATTTAAATTAATAATTAAATTTTTCATTTCTTGCAAAACAATTAAAAAATATAAAAAATAATAAATGCAGTTCAAATAACGAAAAATCCTTGCAAATATAAATGATTTAAATTAATTTGTTTCTCAACATAAACAACGTTCAAACTAAATTATAAATCCAAAATCATATGTTTGTGAATAAAATATTAATAAATATATAAAAATATTTTAAACTGACGTGATTTCAAATAAACATTTATTTTTTAATAAGCATTCGTTGAATGCCATTCAATATAAAAGAAATTGTAAAAAAGTCAAAATCTGTTTTTGCTAAGCTGGTTTCGTTACTTTTTGGAAATTATCAGATTTATCGAGATGCTTAAGAGTCGACTTAAGGATTGAAAATATCGAAACAAACGCGCATGCAATATATTCACTTTTAGTTAAGAAGCTCGTATAAAGAACGTTTATATTTAGAAACAAATAATACAACTATTTTTGCTTTTTCAAAACGTTTTTATAACATCCTCTACTTCTATATTTCTGCTAATTTCTTATGTTTAATATCTTTTTTAATGTTTATACATTCTTCTGGTATATTTTATGTTGTGTATGTGAAAAAGGTGACTTCCGTGGCAGGACTTGAACCTGCGACCAACGCTTAACCGGAGCGCTGCTCTAGCGACTGAGCTACACGGACCTTGATCACATACTTAGAATTTCTTATAACTCCGTCACAACATCTCCCCGTTCAAGATGTTAATACAGTCGACGCTCCCATTGACATAAATTCCCATTAACATAAACCTCCCATTAACATAATCGTTTTGGCAGCTTGGTTGGTTTTAAAGTAAATATCAATAACTAGCATAACTTTCCCATTAACATAACGCTCCCATTAACATAGTTAACGCGCAGTCCCTTGGCGTTATGTTAATGGGAGCGTCGACACTGTAGATGCAACCACAATAATGTGGAAGATCACAGGACTAGATCCTCGGACCAGCTTAGCACCAATGGCAATACATTGAAATACAAACATTTTTACGCATAATAGAATTGCGCAACCAACTGCCGGAGTGGTTTTTGGAATAGAAAATCCGGACTTATGCTTGGTTCAACATTACGCGCGGCCTAAGGGAAGCTGACCACCGGCCTAATACCGGCTTACGGCTCTACCCAACGGCACGGAGTTCGAGATGGTGACGTTTGACGCGCCATCTCATCTGCAGAACCGGTCAAAAATGTCATAAAAGAACTAAAATGGGAAATCTTACCCCACCCGCCCTACTCTCCTGACATCGCTCCGTCGGATTATCACTTATTTCGATCAATGGCTCACGGATTGGAAAGTTCACAAAACAAGAAGAAGTGCGAAAATGGCTCGATGAATGGATTGCCTCGAAACAACCAAAATTTTTTTTTGATGGAATCCATAAGTTGCCCATAAATTGGAATAATGTTGTTGTTAATAATGGTTGTTATTGTTAATAAAAGTTTAATTGAAAATTTTTTGGAATTTTAATTTTTTGAATTGTAAAAAAAAGAAATTCCATATTTGAACACCCAATAATTTTATTTTTTAAAAAATTTTTAAAATAAGGTGGGGTTGAGGATCCGCTTCCCGCCCTTCCTAGCACCTAACAAATTTTTCTTAAATTACATTTAATTTGTTATAAATTCTAAAGATTCTCGAAGTACCTCGAAAGTCAAAATCGATAGTTATTTTGTTGTAGAGCTGAATGTTACATGCTAATATGATGTTTAACCACTATCCCATGAGTTCAAAATGTACCTGTACTATAATTAAACAAAATTATAACGAATTGAAAGACTAATTAACAGTTAAATTTTGGGACTTGGTTATTCGTCTATAATCGTTTTTAGTTCAATTTCCCTATATAACTATCAAAATCATTTTACGAACGTTAAAGTTTTAGGACTACAAAAACGAATAAAATTTTGAGTCTAGAAGGGATAAATGTATCTTTTTCGAAAATATTTTAAACTATTATATTTTTCCTTGTTTATATTTTTTCCTTGTTTATATTTCCTTGTTTATATTTATATTTTTTAAGTAATTATGCTGAAAAAACATATTGGAAATGAATAGCAAAAAAGTGTTATAAAAATACATCATTATTATATGTATATTCGTTGGTTTAGAAAATATTTTATTTATTTGCTTTATATTATAAATTTGAATAATCTTTTATTCATTTAAAAACTTAAGCTTATTATTAAGTTAAACACATATGTTGCTTTTTATGTATATCAATAGTATAAAATAATCTTTTTTAATTTTTGTTATTGATCCAGTCGAACATTTTATTTTTTATGTTTTATTAGATTATTTTGAGACCAGCAAATTTTCGAAAAATATAAAAGATTAAAATGAGCAAATATGTAAGTAAAATTTTTTTATTTTGATGAAAAAAATTATTAAATTCTTTAATACACATGCACTTAAAATTTAAGGAAAGAGACTTAATATAATTTTTTAAAGATGTATTTAAGGCCTTCAAAAGCAAGAATTTGTCAATTTCGGCCACTTAATGGGTAATGATTTTAAAATAAAAAATTTAATTTTGGCATTGGCGAAAATTTGAATTTCTAAAAATGCGCTTTCTAAAAATGCGCTTTTTAAAGCATTTTTTTAATTGCTAATTGTAACACGTTTCCAAATTTAAAAATAACTTGAATTTAAAAAATAAATTAATTATAATTTAAAGTTAAAATCATACTTAATAATTTATTTTAATTTAGAATTTTTATAAATTTACATCAATAATTTTATCGAATTAGAAATTGAAAAAAGAGAAAAATGAATCCATTCATTACACTTATTTCTTTCAGGTATTGGACTAATTATGACCAACGTTCTTGTTGGCGACAAACGATGTGGTGATAGACAGACATTAGCTCCGAATCACCATAAAATTTGGGTTGAAGATAGTAATATCATTCGTTATCTTGTCGGTGGAAAAAAGGTATTATATATGAAATGTTACAAATATCATTTTGTAAATTATTTTGATTTTATAAATGCCAGAAGTATTTTAGGCGACAGTCAGAGCACGCACTGATGTGCAATCGTTGAGCAAGGAACTTACAGTCTGCTTGGTATTTTTATTTTTACTTTTCTATTTAATTATAAAACAAAATTAACATTTTGTTAATTTTTAAATGGTATAACTAAAACATAAGATTTTATCGTCACATCTTCACAACTCTCCCCCCTCTCAATTTTTTTTCACAACAAAATATAATTTTTTAAAATGTTTTCTTTCATATCTTTAAGATATTTGTCCTTAGATATGTGGCACTCAATGCGATTCCTTTCACTTAGGCGTTCGTTCTTGTGATGGATGCGCAAATTTTTTTAGGTACACAAATTTATTCTTATTTATTTATTGAAATTCTTTATTCATATTACTAATTTTAGGCGAAGCGTTCTTGATGCTCCTGAATATTTGTGCTTTACTGGCGGCAAATGTCACATTAAAAGCGGTTTGTCACATTAAAAGCTGAAAAATATTTTATGTGTTTTTTGTCTTATTATATTTTTGGTGTTTAGAAAACATACAAGAGTCCTGCTCGGCATGCCGTATGCGAAAATGCGTATACAACGGCATGACTTTGAGCGCCGTATACGATGAACAGAAAAAGCGACAGATAAAGGAGAGTTTGAGAACTTCTGAAGTCACTTCAAGCCTGACCACAAAGGTTATTACGTCGACGAGTAGCCTCGAATGGCCGCCTTCGGCATTGGTAAAAAAGTCGACTGCGTCCGACGTGCCTATCCCTTCGAGTTGCAAGTCTTTCTCGAATGGATCATTGAGAGAGACGCCAGCTGGCGACAATTCGCAATTAGCGATTGCGGAGTTTCGCCAGCTAGTCGACAAGGCCCGACAAGAAATTTGCAATACTGTCATTTTGGTACGGGATGATGTAGCAAAAGACGTGCGTTTTTTTAAATTAAAATTTGTCGTACCCATTATTCATATTCGTTATTTTTAAGGTTATGTTGTTATCGAATTTGATTGTCGGATATGGCAAGATGTTGGTTGAAAATATTGATGCTGATCTTGAGCAACGTTTGCGAAATTACGACGATTTTCTGAAGCAACTTGACAACTTGGAGAAATCTGTCAGTTTTTTTTTATATTTATTCTGTAGAAAATGTTCAGAATTTAGAACACATTCTTGAACGCATGCAAATTATAGAATACGGGTACGGATTTACAAAACAAGTTCAATAATTTGCGAAAAAGCAATCCGTGGATTGAAAAGATTCCTCTTATTAAATATGCGAATTCAAAGTGTACAAGCAACCAAAGTGCCGTCGAATCGTTGTTTGGCACAATCGACATAGATGGAAGGCCTTTAGTATGTTTATTTAAAATCTTTTATTTACATTTGGGGATCGTTTTTATAGCAGATCCTCTCTTTTTTACATGGTATATATAAATAAAAATATTATTTTTAGGTTGGAGATTTTGAAAACATTGAAACTGGTTGGTTTCCAATGCCAAACACGCGTGACGGATTCGGTATTGCAACAACTTCAACTTCGTCGTCTACGACCACAACAAACGTAAATTCAATTCAAAAAGCCAACAACTGCTCGACAGCGTCCGGCGATCGACAAACTTTGCCTCCAACTTCAGCGAAAAACAACGCCTCTAGTACGGATCAACGTGTCTCTTCTTCGAAAGAAAAAACTCCCTCAAATCTGGGACTTGAGGCAAAGCAGAAAGGCGATAAGTCGGAAAAATCCTTCAAACTCACAGAAGAAGACTCGTCGGGCCCGAGCTCAAAGAAGACGGGCGTCAAACGAAAGACCGATGCGGATGAAACAGCCAACAACAGAGGTGATTTTTTAATCAATCAAAAATTGGGTTTTAATGAGTTGAAATCTTGCTGCAATTGTATAAATTCTTAACTAATATTTTGTCCGCTTTTTTACTTATTAAAATAAATAAGCTGGAAGAGTTTGGAAGTGATTCTCGTTGAGCAAAAAAAAAAAAAATTCAGGAAGAGCCAGCGACTCTAACACCATTAATGAGGATAGTAATGTGGACGATGAAGAGAATTGGAATAATTCTGACAATGATGATAATCCACAATCGAACAGTTCTGACGAGGACTGGGAAAGTCCATCACGAATAGTGGCAAAAGCAGCGAAGATTTCGCCAGAGAAATGGATGCAAGCATTGAAATATTATCGTGGCACGCAAAAGGGCACACGCTCTCTAATCACTATGAAGAGCCGTTTTCGATTTATAAAAACGGAGGCGGATCTTCGAAAATTAAGAAAGTTCGATTTGACGATTAAATTTTTATTCATCGATCCAAATTCCGAACATTTTCCATTATACAATAATAAATATTACAATAATAAAACTAATAGTTTGAAGCTACAATTTTTTAAATTTATAGTAACCTAATTTTCTCATTTAAAGGCATTGACAATTTCATTTAAAAGTAAAGAGATTATAGAATATGAAAATGTAGTTAATTTATTCTTTTTATTTTTAACTTTTGGGTTTAGATTCGAAATCGAGCAAAATCGGCGCTTTGCAGAGAATAAGACCAACAACGACAAATAAATAAATAATTGTTCTCACAAGTTCCATAATTTTCTTATATATCATTAACATTATTTCTTTTCTTCGATGGCATATCGCTGTTGTATTTTGTTTTTTGTCTTGATAATAAATGTGTTATTATACAATTGCAGCAAGATTTCAACAAAACATCTAATAGAATTTATTTAATGACAATTTCTTGTTGAATAATTTTTTAAAGTAATAACTGCATTTTAGAGACATCCGACAAACATAAAAAAGCAAAAAAGTTAAAGAAGGATAAGGAAAGCCTACCAGTGATTAACTCAAATTCTGATAATTTCGAATCTGATGAGGCAGAAAAGAAGAGACGCCGACTCGAACGTATTTGGGAGAAACAAGAACGGCAGCGAATACGTGAAGAAGTTAAGCATCAAGAAAAAAAGGAATTGAAACGCAAAAACAAGGAAAAGGAAAAGAACAAATTAATGGAGGAATCGCTAGCCATTACTAATACGTCAGAAAAGGATGAGAAAGTTAGGTCAGAAGCGACGAAATCACCGGAAATACATAATTTTGAAAGGCAAAAATCTCAGCGAAATGTTTCGGCAAAGAAGTCAATGGAAAAAATTTCGAGTAGGAAATTTTTTATATACAATCAAAATTGCGTTTGCAATTAAATATAAATCACTACCTAATATGTACAGGATGGCCCAAATTGGCGGCGGGATTTGTTTTGTTACAACTTTTTTATTTCGCAACCAAATTGTAAAATTCTTTATGTATTCGATTTCCAAGACTTTAGAATTTTATTTGACACCAAGCTAGACGATATTGCTTTCGATTTACGAATTTACTAATTATTTAAACTTTTTGTCACTTTTTCAAAAAAGACATTTTCATTAAAGTGGGTGGCATAAGGATCAACTCATTTTAAGCATTAAACACCATTTTGGACTATTTTGATTTTTTAGTTGAAAATCACGATAAAATTCGTTCTAGAAGACACTATTTAAGCTATAAATAAAAAATTAGCGAAAATTAATTCAAAAAATTGCGTAAATTTAGCGTCAATTTTACATATTTTTGACCTTTTGAAAATTGACAAAAAGGTTTAAATGATTACCAAACTCGTAACTTGTAACCAATGTCGACCAGCTTGTTCTTAAACGGTTGCTCAAAGTCTTGAGAATCAAAAAATAATTTTGAGAATTAGTTGTGAAATAAAAAAATCATAACAAAAACAAATTCCGCCGATAATTTGGGCATCCTGTATATTATTTGATATATTTTTTAATAATAATATAAGTATTGAATAGTATAAGTTAATAATTTATTAATACAGGTAGCATTTATAAAAGTCTGATTTTTTCTAATCGAATAATAAATTAACATTCTCAGCAAAGGAATTAACGAAAATATTTATATTATAAAGTAATATTATGTCATAAATATGTAGCACATTAATTTCGTTGTAGATGAGACAGAAGAGTCTAATCATCTAATGGAGAAGAATCTCTTAGCGGCGCACAAATTTCCGAACAAGTTTTTTGTGGCTGTTCAAAAAAATGGTGTCGAGAAAAAAATTTTATGCTGTATGAAACAAAAATCGAAGCGCAAAACGCCCAATAATGTTACTACCTTAGAGGATACGGGTCCAGCATCTAGAATAGTCACAGAACCGAATCATATTTCAAAAAAAGTGAAATCTTCTACTGCAAGGTTAATTTAATTTTTTTTACACACTAAGACTACTACAAATTAATTAGTAACTTAGAAACTTTGTTATTTAATTCCCACCCCCGAATCATTGTTTTACGGAAAAGTAACTTTATGGTGAGAAAAAATTGACTCAAAGACGAACAACCCGAGTTTGTAAAATTGAGTTTTTAGATATTTTATTGCCTACGAATATATTGTAATAATTATAATTCTATGCTATTTAAATTTTCAGTGTAATAGACGACTTGGAATTGGAAAGGAGGGCTCAATCGGAGCAGCCGCCACGCGTTGGACAACAGAAAACGAAGGCATCGTCTGTACAGCCTTTGCCATAAATTAGAATAGAACGGGGCATTTTTTTCATTAAGCTGAGGTTTAAGGTTCCTTAATTTTCCTCATTTGAATTCTTACATAGCTTTTTTGGTATTTTTTCGTTATACATTATTCTTATAGTCTACTGATCTTCATACAACAATTTTTTTTAAATGTCATTTTAGTGTTAATCGAATACGCCTAAAGCATGCCACTACCTTTATTGTACGTTTGAATTGTAATAAATAAATTTTTTCCTATAGATCGAGAAATTATTTTTTAATTTGCTTTATTAACGACTTAAAAAGTGAATTTGCTGATGAGAATTCAAAATGAAACAATTTCTTTGTTTTTTTTACATTTTCTAAAGACAATTGTACAAATACACGAAAAATGATGAAAGACATGAATTATTATTATTAGAAATTATTAGAATGAGGAGGAAACATTTCGTATTAATCGAAATTGTTACAAACCCAGTAAAGTTTATTTCCGCATTCGTGGATGCAAAACGTTTTTTAAATTAAACATGAATGGCGAAGAATTAGCATCATAATGAATTATCCAGTTGGTGACGTATTCAGAATTAATACGTGATGTCCAAATTCAAAGATGTAGGTAATTCATTTTTTTTTTGTAACTTGATGGAGCCAGACAAAGTTGATGGGAATTGTTTGATAAAAATTACTATTTCGCGTACAAGGCCGGGTGTTCGTGTCGTGTATAAGGCCGCGTGTTTTGAGCCAAAAATTGTAAATTGGCTCCAATGAGTTCGTTTTGTTCGTATTGGATTCAAGCGAGTCCAAATTTTGTGCCTACTTTTATGAAACCGAGACAAAGGCGGGCACAAATTTTGGACCCCAACGGATCCGATCCGACAGAATGAACTCATTGGCGCGAATTTAAATTTGGCTCAAAACACCCGCGGCTTTATAAACGCGAAAATAAGGTATTCAAGTTATTCATCAAGTTATAAAAATAATGTTTTTAAGTAAAACAACTTGTATAGTAAACGCCCTATATTTATAAATAATGTGTGAAGAAAGTCGGATTGGAACTAGCAAATCTCAAACTATGTGTCAAGAAATTACATTTTTAAACATTACATTTCATAAATACCCAAAAATTTTATAGTTGTTAGGCCGCCTAATACAATAATACATTTATAATTTTCAATAAAGAAGTACTTGAAATAGGAAAAAAAATTTTAATTTGAGATGTACTTCAACATAGACGACACAAAATTCCATAGACCGCGTTTCGGGGGCTGTTGCGTGGCTGAGACAGTCAATTGCTTTGGGCGTGAGGTCGATAGGCCGGACGAGAAAATACTATTACTAGCCACCTTTGAAGTCGAATTATCGGTAATGGTCTTCGTTTCCGCAGAACGTCTAGAAAGAATTGTTGAATGCTGTCTAGGAACAGTCTGCGTCGTAACATTCTCGGGCAACGGACCATTGTTCACCGTTGGCGACGATTTCAATGTCTTTTCATGGGCGCGAAGTCCATCGCTAATTCCGATCGTGTCGAAAGCCTTGAGCTCATTTAGCCGAATTCGTTTAAATGTGTTTCCGTCGCCGTTGTCACCACCTTCATGCGTTGGGGAATCTGAATCACTTGGCGTTCAGAAACTCGTTATTTATACGTATATAATACATTATTATTATATCACCAAATAATTCCGTATTAAATGAATCCGAAAAATAAAAATTTCATTTTACCATAAAGCTAACTAATGCTTTAAATTTTAATTTGAATAAAAAATGTTTATACCGTTAAAACCACGAGTGGGTCGCTTGCGGCTGCAACTTGGCGCAGAGCCGTTGGTCTTTTTCTGCGGCGAAGACGGGAACTTATAGGCGTCATAGTCGGCATTTTTTGACTCCAGATCACCGGCACCTGCCAACGAGAAGCGGTGATAAACCGGACGACGATTGTAGAATTGATTCTTTGATGCGCCAGCATCATTGCTTGACGAAGATTCAATAATGTCGTTATTAAACAGCGAGTAACGTCGCGTTTCAAAGTTGTGGTCGGAATTGCGGGGAGCGGTCGAGCGGATCATCTCAAGAAGTGTGAACGGCGAGAGCAGCGTCGATGTCGATGTTGTGCCGGCAACATTCACGCTTTCCGACGACGTCCGCGAAGTCGATGTGGTCACAATCGTCGGTGCGGGGGAATTGCGCCAAGCACATTCGCTGCTCTCCGTCACGGTAAGGTCCAAATCGTTGTTCGTCGGCGAACCGTCGCCATCCTCCTCAAAACTGGCATTTCGGTTATGGAAAGTTGCCTGATCGCTAGCAACAGAATGTTCAAACGTCTGAACCACCGGCTTTTCCTCGCTAGCGTCCAGGCGCGATTGTGATCTAGTCAAATCAACATTTTCATCAGTCGATTCTTCCGTACAATCAGCACTAAAATCAACGGTTCCAATATTCGCCAAGATCTTAGTCGTTGATTCCTCCTCTTCCAGATGCATTATCGACTCTCCGATATTCCCGGCATTCTCCGAAATCGTCACGTTAACACGCCGAGTAGTTTTTGTTGTGTTCGTCGCGAAAATATCCTCGTCATCCTCACTCAAATCACTGTTGTACGTTAGTGCAGGTGAGCGCGGCACAACGAAGCCTGGACCTTGGAATGACTCTAAAACATGTATAATTTATTACGAATAACAAAAAAAAAACGCCCGATTAAAATAATAAAAACAATTTGAAAATTTCTCGACCTTTCGGCAAAGCGTTACGCCCATAAACTATGCAAATCACATTGGTACGACAGATTTGCGTGTTCGTCGGAGTGACTTGAATCATGGCACATGGATAGTCAGATAAGGCTTTGTCGATGTTCATCCACGGATCCTCCTCGATGACGATTTCACTTTGGTTATTGATTCTGTGCTCGGAATTCGTTATAGAGTCCAAGTCGGATAGTGAAGAGAACGATGGAGCTGAGACGAAGAGAGAAGATGCCGAATCGGACTCAGAAGCACCGCCATTCAGCAGAGCCTTTTGGAAAATAAGTTGAATCTAGATGGAAAAAAATATAATTAATATAGTTAACTAGCATCCAATACAACCGAGCATTGCAGTATGTCCCATAATCGTAGGTTCACCATAATTTTTGCCTATAAATTGAAAATTCAAACCGCGTGAAAATTGAGCACGACGTTGCTAAATGCTTGCAAAAATATCCTATAAAATTTGGTTACGTTTGAAAAGAAAATTCCTCGGTGAATCTGGATTTATAGGCAAAATTACCTATAATTATTTGACATGCCATATAAACTCTTCACTCAATAATGTGTACGAGTAATTGAAAAAAACAAACAACATACACAAACAACAGAGATGTTGTCCGCACGAACAAATCGCCATCCATCAAGCGCCTCCTTTAGAAGAAATTGAGCATAGTTTAATGGATAGGATTTGTTTGTCTAAAATTTTTTTTTTATAAGAATATCCATTTAAAAGGCGAGAATGTTGTGATAAAAATTAATATGACAGTGAATTAAATATGCAAGAATTCATATGATCATATGACGAACCGTTAGAAAATAGCAGCGCTTCGACTTTATTCCCGTCGCCGCAAAGTGGCGCAATTTCTCTTCCATTTGACGCGGCTTCATCACGTTGGTGAGGCCGTCGGAGGCGAGCACGAGGAATGAGTTCGACGTGGAAATTTCAAACACCGCCACGTCCGGCTCCGGACTGACAACGTACTCGTTGTTGGACGGATTCAGCGACCAAAAGTCACCCAACGCACGCGCCACAGCCAGAAATGGAATCTTCTCCGTGGAGGTGGACCGTCGAATGGGACCTTAACAGGCATATAAAAAATTTAAACAACACATTTTTATAATATTCTTTAAATTTATCAAAAAGGGATTAGTTAAATCTCTTTTCTCTTATGTCTAAACGAAGACTTACCGTTATGACCGATTATCGGACGTGTCCACACCACTCGAGACACGCCGGCCTTCAGCGCTACTGCTCCTCCGAGCGCTTCGATTCGATTGCGTTCCTTTGTTGCGTCCGGCTTATGGTCTTCGGTAAGTTTTCGCACCGTTGTCGCGTTAGCCGTCCGCAGCGATACGTCGCAAAAGTCGTTCGGCTCGGAAATATTGTCAAAAAGAACGATCGCCGAATCGCCGACGTGACCCGTGTAGAGCTTGCCGCCGCGAATAATCGCAACGCTAGCCGTCGTGCCGGCGGTGCACGGAAAGCCGGAGCTGGTCATCGGCCAATGTTCGACCATTTTCTGCATGGAATCATGTGTTTTTGTGAACGACTGACGAATAGCCGAAAGAACCTCCTCGTCGTCGTCCGAATAAAAGGCTTTGTTATTCTAAATGCCAATATTTGCAAAAATTTACATGTACATGTTTAAAAAAATATAAATCTCAATCAATATGCGATTGTTGAATAAGTTTTTTTGTGCATGGCATAAAGTTATTTACTTTTATGTTATCATGAAGGTTTTGACAAACGTATTCACTCGCATGAGCACCCCCATGTCCGTCGTACACAGCGGCGAATAAATGTTTTAGATTGCCAAAAGAATCACGAACAGCTTCGATATGAATACGGTCTTCCATATACCGACGACCGCCCTAAAATTTAATGTCAAATAATCTAAACAAAAGCAAGCTTGTTACTTAAGCCATCATAAAAAAAAGTTACCTGAACCGCGGCTGCCGTAATATTAAAACCAGCCGGTGTCGATGTCGACTCGTTATCATCGGCGATGAATCCCATGACGAACGAGCAAATTTTTTTTATGCAATATTCGTATAAAATTAAAGCAAATAATAAATAACTTATAGTTTATATAACATGTTTATTTATAATAAATAAAAAAAAAAAATTTTGACATTTTTTATTTATGAAAAAAAGTTCTACAAAGAGTTCTTATCGATTATCGGACCACTAAAAAAAAAATTTTTTTCGAGTCACGCCGGCCTTCAGTTTTTATTAGTTATCTGTTTTTATTGGTTATCTGTCCTCCGGTTTAGCCAATTAGGCTTACAAAGACTAAGCCTTAAGCTCGGGCAATTAGGCCTATATTCCACTTTCGCTTTAGGCTTAGACTATGCCTTAAGCTTAGGAATTTTTTTTTCGGTAGTTCGATAATCGATAAAAACCCTATAAGGTATAAACAGAGATTCCAATATTTCACATAGCGCAAACATTTTAAAATCTAATAAGTTACATTTTATCTTTGACTGTAAAAACTATTCCAAAAATATATCATATTGCGGACGGTAAAATATGAACCTGCGCCACATTCGTGTGTGCGGACTGTGACGCACACCGTGCACATGCGTATACAACCGCATGCGGCGAATAATATTGCAAAAAAACGACAATTTAGCTATATAATTATACAGTTAAAAATTTTTGGCATTTCGCCTATATTTAAAAAATGTAATATTACCTTAAATAGGATTTAAAATTTAACAAAATTTGTTTGCAGTAAAGTAATAAAAGTAGAGTTATTTGTTATTAAATGCAAATATACACAAAAAATAGCGCATTTTCTTACGGATCGAATGACTACTGGCTTATAATACACATAAATGTTAATTTTCACTTTATTTTTTGTTTCTTCTGAAACGCATACTTTTTTCGTACCTAAAAAATATGTAGAATAAATAGGTAGAGCTCAGTCAATTTTCGGAATTTCCAAATAAGCCTGGGCATTCTTGTTCTCCGTTAAATTCTCTATCTGATGAAATTTGGAATTGATTAATACGCTAGAAAAAAGTTAATACGCAAAGAGTAGGTTGATGCCAAATTTATCATTTTTTGGATTTTCGGATGAAAAAGATAGAAGAAGCAAAGAAAGCGATTCAAACGCGCTGGGAGAAAAAACAAAAGCGAGGCGAGGCTCGTGCGCGTTCTGCTGATACGCGTCGAGCTAATCGGGTGGCGTCGGGCGGTGCAGGACCCTCAACTTCGGTCGCAACTCCGCCTCTGCTGCCGACTACCGGTCAGCCGCCGTCCTGGTCATCGTCATTTATACCGCCCGTGCTGTTGCCTGTTTAACCAGCTTTATCACCGTCGTCGCCGCATACGCCTCTACCGTCATCGCCGCACACGCCTCTGTTGCCGACTACCGGTCAGCCGCAGTCCTGGTCTCAGTCACCGTCGCCAGTGCTGTGGTCTTCGTCAAATTTTGGTAGAAATTTTTAAAAAATTAGAAAAAGATTTCTGGGGATTATTTGTACATTTATTGCTGCTTGTTTTTAGGCCGATGTACACTCAGAATATTAAGTAAGCGACAACGTTTGACGCCTATTTCAAACATTTGTTTGGATCGCGAAGAAGGAGAAGGACGACGTCTGCAGCTAGAGCAACAGGTGGAAGAATTGAAGGAGCGCCTGCAACTTTCTGAAGAGGAGAATGCCAGGCTGCAAGACAAAAACTCGAAGCTCAGATTCGCATTAAATGTCGCTCAAACGACATCGAGATCGAGGAGGAAGTTGAAGCCACTCGCAAATTTGACACCATCCGGACAGCGAGAGAGTGCCAAAGTCGTTGTGAATGCAATTAATGGTGGTGTATCTGATGACGTCGTTGACTCAGCCAACTTCCTCAAAGTAGTTTCCAAAAAAATTGCGCAAGTACATCAAATGTAACCACCATGAATTATGCCAAACTTTCTTTTAAATTGGTATAAATTTTTTTGTGGGTTGGATCTCAAGTCTATCAAGTGTTACACGAACAAATTATACTTTTTTATTTTTTTCAACCCTACATTTTGTATTCCTAGCTAATAAAAGATTTATAAAGAATATATCTCAAAATCTTTTTTTTTTTAAATGTCGAAGCGAAAAGTTCTGCTTATGGGCAAAAGTGGTGCCGGAAAGACAAGTATGCGGTCAATAATTTTTGCCAATTATATTGCCCGGGATACAAGCCGACTAGGTCCCACTATGGAGGTCGAACACGCTCATGTCAACTAAAAAATATTTTAATGATTCGGCTATTGTAAAAAAGATCTAATTCAGCATGCTGAAAAACTCAATTTCTACCGCAAAATAAAAAAAAAATTTGGAGCCCAATAACGGAAAAGAACCAAATTTAAATAACAATATTAAAATAAAATGCAGCATGTTTCGCTAAATTTAAAATGTTTTCGATCTTCAATTTGGGATGAGACTCTTTACAAGGCTTGGTCAGCAATAGTTTATCAGCTTATACCTAACGTAAATTCTATGGAACAAAAATTGAAACAATTTGCTGAAATTATGGATGCAAATGAAGTACGCATTATTTCATGTTTTTTTATATTCATAAATTTAATAGTTCGTTTTTAAATTTTTTAAAACTATTAAATTTTAATATCGACATCTTTTCTCATTTTTAATGCTAATTTTAGGTACTTCTTTTTGAAAAAGCCACTTTTCTTGTTATAGCTCAGGCACAACGCGTAAAACACGAAGTTATTCATAGATTTGAGAAGGTTTCCAACATCATTAAACAATTCAAACTTTCTTGCAGATATTTTTGAATTTATTTTTATTAGTTTTATTTGGTTATAAGAATTTTATGAGCTTTGAAAAGTTAGCTAAATTAAATTTTTTAATAAGCTATTTTAATTTGTTTTGAAAATATGGTTTGAAAATTTATGCAATCGAAAAACAATATATTTTTCAGTCGAATGGGCTCCCAATTTGACAGCATTCAAATTCGGAACAGCAATTTTTCAGCATTTATTGATGGTTTTACCAATAACACCTATATTATGCTTATTCTCGGCGATGATAACGTATCATCGGCGGCGACGATGATGAACTTACGGAGTGCACGTAAACATTTTGAAAAGTTAGACGCCAAGTAATCTTACGGGTTTTTTACAATCTTGACAAACTTATTTGATTTTTTATATTTTTCTAAGTAAAATAAAAATTACATATTTTTTTACTTCATAAAATAATAAAAACCAAATTTTAATTTTTAACTTCATCCAACTTTACACGAAAAATTTACAAAAATTGAATTTTCATTGAAAATGACGGAGAATATCTTTTGGACTAAAGTCTTATTGTATCGTTTTTGTAATAAAATTTTTTTTTGATAAAAAAACAAGCGTTACCTATTATACAACCTAATATTTAAATTCGGGTAATGACGCCCCTATGTATAAGGCGTGTCTTAATTACCCGAACTTAAGGTAGTTATTTTTAATTAAAGACATATTTTTGTTACACTCGAATTAAATTTTTACCCATATTTTTCTTACTCAAACATTTCGTTATTATTACATATAACATTCATCTTTTTTCATTTTTTTTAAATTTTTTCAAACTAATCAATTCCGAACGAAATCAAGACCTTCTTCGTGATCTTTATTGCTCTTTTCGTAAAATTAATAAATAATGACGGCGAAAATTAACTTACATTAATCTTATATAAACAAAATTTTTGCAATATATTCTTATTATTAATTTTGTTTATGTAATTATTTTAAAAGTTTTACTTATTTTTGTATTTTTTAATCCTAAAAATCTTAATTTTTACATAATTCCTTTAAAAAAAACAAGTAAAAATTGATATAACAAAACAAATTAGCGAATGTTTGCTGAAAAATATATGTACGTACATGTATAAAAATACATCCAATTTATTTTTAAAACTTCAAAAAACATTAGAAAAATGTTCCATCAACATCTAATACTTTTGTGCATCGCTTCTTTATTAATTCTAGCGCGATATGGTGGAACAACAAAAAAATCCACAGAAGAAGACTCATCTTCAAAAGAATCCGGCAATAAGGATGATAAAACATCTCGTTCGCCATTAGATAAAATTCCTCAATGTGTTTGCTCAGAGTTAGAGGCATGTTATGAAAATCACAAAGCACAAATCCAGCCGTGTGTAGACGAATGTGCGACCAAATTAAGACATCCTAGTTGGAATGCCGAGGCGGGTCGAAAATGCTTTACCGATCGAGATAAACAAAAACTTGGTACCTGTCTCACTGACGCTCGCAAACAAATGTATACTAAATTTTCAAATTTATTTAAATTTTAAATTTAATATCATTATTAATTTTTATTAATTATTAAAGTAAAAAATAAAATTAACCTCTTTTATAAATTAACATGTGCGATCAAATTAACAAATTTTGGCAAACATTTTATATATTTATCAAATTTTTATTTTATTAGAAATTATTTTTTCAAGTTCAATAAGAATAGATGTGCCGCAGTTCCTGGCGTGATGCTAGATATTAATGAGACAATACAATAATTTTTGGTCAACATAAAAAAACAATAAGCCGGTTCCCTCGAATGATGTTAATGCTCATCGACGCGCCGATCGACACAATTTGCGCAAGCAGTATCGCAAATTTCTGCGTGAAACATTTAAGGAGACTGGTAATTGGAAATTGGAATTATAAAATAAAAGTAAAAAAATTTTTATAAAGAATTCGGTTCTGCTAAAAAAATTTTTTAGAAGTATTCTTTAGTATTTTATTATATTTGTGTATACAATGTACATTTTATTTAATTTTCTTTATATTTAGGAAATGAATATCGTAAATGTACCAAGAACTGTTTTAAAAAAGTCGGCATATTTGGTTCTTGCCAAAAGCAATTAAAGTAAAAAATTAATGTTAAAAGAAGAATCTTTTTCTATTTAATTTTTAAATCAATTTTTATTTTACAATTAGCAATTTTCAACATTTAATAGAAAATGACAATAAAAAATTCAACATTTAATAGAAAATGATTTATACAATAATTAATTCCTATTTTTATGTTTCTAATTATTTATATTTAATTCAGACTTCTAATATTGTATTCAAGTTTTTGCATTATCTAAAAATAAGATTTTTAAAATTTATATCTTTTTTCTCGAAGGTGCGCCTCACGCCGATTGGCTGCCGAAGAGTGGAAAGAAACACGCGCAAAATGCGCCGAAGAACGCAATCAACGCCGAAATGGCTTTTGCGATTGTCTTGAAAAAGCGGGGCTAAAGTATTCTTGTTATACAATATTATTGAAATAGATTTCCTTTAAATATCACATAATTTATACTTCTTCATGATCAATTTTGTTCTAATTATACATTGTATAAGAACCCAATATATAAGATTTAAAAAATATAATACTCATTAATTCATACTATATTTTTTTCAGAAAGCCTAATTGTCACGTAAACGATGAGCACCATGAAACAGAAACAAATGAAATCAATTAATTAATCAATTTGACATTTTTAATTGTGAAAGTATATAAATGGTATTTATATAAAGTTTTAAATATAATAAAAAAAGTCAAAAATTATAATCAATATTATTATAAAAAAAATATTTAAAATCGTACGAATGTTTATGCACCGTTATTTTCAACGTTGGCAAAGTTTTTAATGAGCATAAAAATATAATGTATCTATTGAAAAAATTTAATTTGTCGACACCAAAAATTAACTGTAAAATCTATTTTTTCAGGTGCGACTTATACGAATGCTACAATTGTTTTTACAAATTATTTTGGTTTTTTGTTTATTAATTAGAACATAGGAATATTTTTTTCCAATAAAAATTGTTTTATATATGTTCTTCCTTTTCCATAAAAAATTATGCAACATCGACATTGAAAAACTTAAGCCAAGTTGCCAACCTCTCCAAGAATTGATTCAGTCTTTATATTCCTATGTTCCTAATTGCAGTCGCACGGTTCTCTTTCCATTTGTTATAATATATATGTATTACTTTACTTTTTTAACTTTATTTTATTTCATTTTGTTGCTTATTCTTTATTTATTTTCATTTTATTCTTATATTTGAATTGTTCACATGTTTTATTATTATTTTATGTGGAATCTTGTTCGCTTTTTACATTTGCGCGCGTGGCATTTTGTTAAAAAATACAAAAAAAACTTGGAATTTTTTTGGATAGAATTGCTCAACTCGTTGATCCCGTCTGATGTAAATTCGAAACAGTAGTATACAATAACCATTTCTAGCGCACCCACCCCACCCGTCAACCACCTCAAAAAACACCACCTTTTTACAGATTTTACCCATCTATTTAATAAAATATATACAAAAATCACCAAATTATACCATTTTTTCAATAGCGCAAAATTCACCCTCCTGCGCCAGAACCTGCCCCAACCCTAAAACCCACTATTTTTTGTACGAAATAAATGGTATAAATCTTAGTGGAAAAATTAATTCTTCATTAAGATCAGATTACCGATTTTTTTGTTAACACATGAGCGGCGATAAAGACGATATGCTGAATGGGAATCTTAGACCATTAACTAATTATGACATTACAAATATAGCAAATGAATTAAAAATAAAAAATTTTAGAGGAGTATTTATGAGAGATACTCTTCCAAATATAATTAATGAGATAGAATGTGGAATTGTAAATTTAGACTCAATTAAAAATAATGGAACTCATTGGATCTGTTACTTAAAAAATAAAGATAAATCATACTATTTTGATTTATTTGGGTTAGAAACACCGCTAGAATTATTGAATTATTTAAATAGACCTATAAAATTATCAACTTTTCAGATACAAGAATTCAATGCACATCATTGCGGTTATTACTGTTTATTGGTATTAAAATTATTAGAGAAATATGAGTATAACAATATTATAATGGAATTATTTTAGAAGACTATAGTGACCATGAGCTGATGTGTCATATTTATTATCTAATATGTATCTTTTATATTCTTCTTTATCTTCTTCGTTTAGTGCAACTTTATTTTGTTTTATAGTATAGATTTGATGCTTTTGAGCTCTAATCATTGCTCTTTTCTAACTAATTAATTTTCAAATAAACATCTTTTATAATCGTCAATTGTTAATTTTTTTATTACCCTAATTTCGCGTGTATAGGGCCGGGTGTTTTGAGTCAAATTTAAATTGGCGCCAATGAGTTCATTCTGTTATATCGGATTCAAGCGAGTCCAAATTTTGCGCCTGCCTTCGTTTCAGTTTCATAAAAGTGGGCACAAAATTTGGACTCGCTTGGATTAAATATAACAGAATGAACCCATTGGCGCCAATTTAAATTTGACTCAAAACACCCGGCCCTATACACGCGAAATTAAGGTTCATACTTTTTTACACCTTTTGATTTCTTATTTTCTTCACCATTATCAATTTTGAATGCATATTGTTTAGGTTTTAATCCAACAAACTCACTCATAATTTTACCATTTAATTCATCTTTAAACTTTCCAATTACTTTTTTATTGGTTTTATCATTACTTTTTTATTGGTTTTTTCATATAAAGGATGATCTATTGGATAATCACTAAAATCAAAATACCTTTTCAATATAGGTTCTCCAAAATCTTTATAAATATCTTCTGTTTCAATTTCATAAATTAAACTATCAGTATCTTGATAACATAATCTAATTTTGTCATTATAGTTGGATTTCATTATATCATAATGGAATTCACACATTAAATATTTACTCAAATCTAAAATACTAAATCCGACATAAATTGGTTTATTAAATTCTAAATTTGTTTTATACATTTCAATACTTAACAAGTAATCATCCTTAATTACTTCACAATCTTTAAAATTTGGGTTCTTATATAATTTTAAAGCCTTTTCTTCACTCGCTACTAATCGAATATCTACTCTGTTACGTATATTTTCCATAGTTTTACCAAAAACTGCATTATTCATTGGTTTAAAGAAGTCTTTCTCAAAGTCATTTTTTGATTGTTTTCTCAAATTTGTATTAAGCATTATGTATTTTTCCATCCAATTACTTTCCTTAAAAGTCATAATTCTATGTATTTTCTTTAGTTTTAATCCATGACCCAAAGCCTGAATTAAATTTTTATAATGAATAATATATTTTTCTTTATCGAAAAGGGTATTCATTAATTTTGAGACTTTTTGGTTGTTTACTTTTGTATTTTGCGGACAAAATGGGAAATCATTATGTTTATAATGTAATTCTGACGCATATTCTAAATTTATTTCAAAAATACATCCCTTTTCTAATTTATTTAATTTTTTAATATATTCTTTTAATTCTTCAACAGTCATACATTCATTAAAATTTTCTTCAAATTTCAATTCATCATAAGGTAATTTTTGAATCATTGCCCATCCATATAAATTATTTGCATCTAAATACATCAAATACTTGCTTATTTCATTAGGATTGTAATCTTCCATATATCTATTGTTTGCTTTTGCATATCTTTTTACAGCATTAACCATTCCACCTCTAATTCCTTTTTCGATAAACAAGTACATGTCATAATTCTTAATTGTCTGTAATTTTATATTAGTTATTTTTAACATTGCATCCCAAGCTAATCCAGGAGCTGTATAATACCAACATGGGTCTAAATCATAGTGTTTCATACAGGTTTCTCTAAATGTTTCAAATACATCTGCTAATACTAAAACATCATTTAACATATAAACGTCTGTATAATCTCCTAAATTTTTACATCCAATTTGATCATAAACCAATTTTGCATATGAATAATCTTCATCGCTACAATTTTTATCATTAAGCTGGTCATAAAATTTCTCTTTACTAGGTAAATTAGTTTCGTTATATTTTTTAAAAGAATCCATATATTCGTATGGATAAATACCCTTTCTTTTCATTAGTTGAAATTGTTCACTATGGTTGTAAAATTGTTTGGTTATTTTAAATTGATTATCAATTAAATTTTTAGATAATAAATCTAGTGAAGAAGTCATAAATGAGAAAGTATCCAAAAATCTGATTTCATAAGTTAATTTTGATTCAGCATTTCTTAATTTTTTATAACTAAAACTTATATATCTTTCCGAATTATTAGGTATAACAGTTATGTCTGAATGTTGAATAATTCTATCATTTATTGAACTCAAAATTAAATGAGAATCGTAACCTTTCAGATTATGGAAAAATACTGGAATAAATCTACCGTTCTTTTTTGCTAAATCGCATTGATTACACAAAGGACCTCTAAATTCTCCACTAAAATGGTCATGATCTCTTACTTTATAATTTACATCCGAATATGGTTGTTTACATTCCGGACAAATAACACTTTCATTAAATAATTTCCATTGTTCGCTTGTTAACTTTTTCATGACTTTATCTTCTAAATTTATTAAATAATCACACATCTTGATTATATATTCATTAAATTTTACATCTGCATTATAACCTCTATAAATATCTATATCTACAATATTTCCATTGAAATCTACTACAATAGCACAAAAAGAAGACGCTATATGATTACCTTTAATTTCAGTCCATGATTCGTTCGGATCATTACTTACTGAATCATATTTTTTAATTATTGACTCAAAATCGGCATAAATTACATATGGAACTTTTGAGATTTTTGAAAATTTTTAAAGTATACATAGTCTTCTTTAGGTTCATTAAATTTAACAGGTTTATTTTTAGAACATTCCTCAATATGCCGTTCATATTTTGATTTTGAGTGAAAATGAACAAGACATCTCCTACAAATATACTTGTAATTGTTTTGACTTATTTCATTATTCAATAACCGATTAATATTTTTAATCCAACAATAATGTGAATTAATGCTCCCATGATTATCATTTTCTTTAATCAAAAACATATTTATAATTTGTTCTTCGGGAATTTCCTTTTGCTTCGAAATATAAATCGGAATAATTTATATATAGAAAATAATTTTGAAAATCATATAAAGCATTTAGCTGAAGCATTTTGTCAAATTTTCAATGATCACAGAAATTTTAGAAATATTGTTAAAAGATAATTCCTTACTAATTACATCAGGATACCAATTATCGAGCTTAGAATTCTCACTGAGTCTAAATTTATAAAATGCATTTAATTTTTTATTATTGACATAAGAATCATCTATTAAGTTACACCATATAAAAATATTATCATTAAAAATATTTTCAGAGACATATTTTCCACATGTTAACATTTTATTGCTAAATCCTAGCGCATTTGATAATGTATTATTTTTAGTAAAATCAACAGAAAATCCTTCTTTTATATTAAGAATAATTTTATAATCCCTAATTTAGCATCGAAAAACTTTTTATACTTATATAGCAACTCATTAATTTTACCAATTAATTCATTAAAATTATATTTACCTTCGGGGATATCTATAGATTTCTCTTCATAAATTTGGTTATTATTTTTATCAATTCCGTCAATTGTATAATAAAATTTATTGTTTGTTTGATTGATATTAATTTTATTGTCAATTTCTAATTTACCATCTAATTTTAATAGCCCGATTTTATATTTCTTATCTAAAAACTCATGTGAAAATGAGTATTCAAAAGTAGATTCGTTAGAGGTTAAATGTAAATTGAAATATGTCATTTAATTAGATAATTTTTTTAAATATATACATAATTTAATTAATAATTAAATTTAATTACATTAAATTTATAAAATTTTGTTTATAATACATTTTTTTATAAATTCTTATAAAAAAATTTTCATTTTAATTTAATATCCCGAAAGCTTTTACTTTTGTATATAAAATATATAATTTTACAAATTTTCTTTTAATTTGTTATTAATATTAATTTTTATTTTTATTTTTTTCAAATTAATTACTATCTTATACATAAATTATAAAATAAATTTAAATTTATAATTTTAAATATTTATTTTAAATTAAATTAAAATTTTACATTATCTTTAACATTTATAACTAATATGTAAAAATAAAAGACATTTAAAAAATAATTTAAAAATTTTAATAATATTGAAAATTTAAATCAAAAAAATACGAAATCCATTAAAACTAAGGAGCTCAAATTCATGTAATTCTATGATCAAACAAATAATTTATAAATAATAAACATAATATTATTAAAAATAATACTTAAAGTACAAAAACAAATTTGACATTTTATAATTATATTTAATTTTTATAAAGTAATACTCTTTATATGAAAAAATTTTGAACATAAATAACTTTAATATTATTTCATTATTAATTCATTCTAAAATTAGTGAATATTGATTAATAAAAAATTTTAAAATTGTTCTCAAATTAAGTTCGATTTTGAAATTACATATAATTTTGAATTAAAAAAAGTAAAAATTAAAAAGTCGCAATAATATAAATTTTGTAAAGAATTTTTATTTATTTAATAATTTAAATTACAAATTCTTTAAAAATTTAAATATTAAGAAATATTTTAAAATATTTTTTTATTTTAAATAATTATTTAATTAGAATTTTAAATTAATGCTAAAAAATTAAAAAATATTTTCAAATTCTAGTTTTTTAATAATAATTATAGAGAATAAAAATTTTAATTTTTTTATATATCCTTTCAATTGAAAAATCAATCAATATATCCAATTTTTTTTTAAAATGTAATATTTTTTTAAATTATCATTTTAAATATATTACAAAATTCTAATACATGAACCAATAATATTAAAAAATGCTATTAATTTAAATATTATGAATAATTTAAAATAAAAAACAAAATAAAATATTATTAAATTAATTAATGTTTAGATAATTAATAAAGTTTTAATAAATAAAAATAATAAAAAAAAAAATTAATAATTTTTTAGTGAAATTAGATATAATTTTTTAAAATTTATTTTAAATAAATAAATATTTTTAATTTAATGTTTTTTTAATTTGTCTAAAAAAAAATTTTTTAAAAATTTATTTTCCTTTAAATCACACGTCATTAAATTATTTAATTTTTATTTTTTTTTTTTGTATCTTTTTTCATTTTTTATATTTGTTTATTTTTTATTTTATATTGTTCTTTTTTCTGTTTTTTATATATAATTATTTTTATTTTAATCTTTCTTATTGATTTAAAAATTTAACTATTTTTAAATCATTTATTTATTATTAAATATAATCTTTAATTCAAAAAACACCTTTTAATCCACTAACTTCAAATTAAATTATAAAATTACTCCTCCAGAATCCAACTTCACATTTGCGAAAAATATAATATCAAATTCTTTAATCAAAATCTAACAACAAACAATTTGAATACTTAATATAATTATATATAATTAATAATTTAAAATATAGACTTTCTAAAATAGAAAATAATTTATTAGAAAAAAAATTAATTATTTTAAAAAAAAAATACTTTATATTATGACTGTTATTGATTTTATAAAATATTAATTTAGAAAAATAAATGAATATTTTATATTTATTAAATTGAATTATTATAAATTATATAATTTTTAATTTACAATATTTTTTATTGATTATTTTTTTCTTCTTTTATAATTATTTTTAAATTTACTACTAATTTTTTTTTACATTATTTACTTTTAATCTATTGTAATTTTTTTTTTAGTTTGCGTTTTCATTTGCAATTTTCGTTTTAAATCATGCTTTATTATAAACCCTTCGCATAGTATTACCTATTCATTTTAACTTACATTTAATCTTTTTTAACCTTTATTTATTCAAACTTCAATTATTTTTTTATTTTTTACATAATTTTTATATCATAATCAATCCTTTTTAGTTCCAAAACTTATATTTTCAATTTATAATTTTGTTCTTAAAATTTTTTCATATGTATTTCATATTATATAATAATTAAATTCATTAAATATCAATTATTAAATTAAATTTTTTAATTAATTTAAAAATTCTTATTAAATCTTAATTTGTTCAATTTTAATTTTTATAATTAATTTGTTATATTCATTCAACTCTATATGAAAGCTTTCATATTTTATTTTCAATTTATTTTATTTTTATTTTTTCTAAATCATATTCTTATTTTTTTCCTAAAGTCAATTAAATTTATAATAATATTTTTCTTTAATATTTTTTTTTTTTTGACAATGAATTATTTTATTTTCGAATTATTTATTTAAATATCCTTTTCATTTATTTATTTTTTAATATTTTTTTAATTCTAATTCTATTTTTAAATAATTTCTAATTTAATATATAATTTTATAATCCCCTAATTTAGCATCGAAAAACTTTTTATACTTATATAGCAACTCATTAATTTTACCAATTAATTCATTAAAATTATATTTACCTTCGGGGATATCTATAGATTTCTCTTCATAAATTTGGTTATTATTTTTATCAATTCCGTCAATTGCATAATAAAATTTATTGTTTGTTTGATTGATATTAATTTTATTGTCAATTTCTAATTTACCATCTAATTTTAATAGCCCGATTTTATATTTCTTATCTAAAAACTCATGTGAAAATGAGTATTCAAAAGTAGATTCGTTAGAGGTTAAATGTAAATTGAAATATGTCATTTAATTAGAAAATTATTTTAAACAATTTTTTAGACATTTTATATCAAAATCATCAAAAATGATGATAGATCATTTACTATTATTATTACATATTAACTTAGTGAAGATATGAATGATTATTTTATTCGATAAATAGGAACACAATAATTTACAAAAAATTTATAAGTCATTGATTCTCAGGCATCGGCTGATGAAAACTCCACGGTTCGGTTATCACTTGCTAAAATGTTGCATTATTTTAAAATGGTATCTCTATATCTAAATTTACCCAAGCCGCTTCAATAATACCCG
Organism: Bradynema listronoti; assembly: GCA_024678965.1. Classification (NCBI taxonomy): domain Eukaryota; kingdom Metazoa; phylum Nematoda; class Chromadorea; order Rhabditida; family Allantonematidae; genus Bradynema; species Bradynema listronoti. The sequence goes on along the minus strand of JANLNO010000152.1, from coordinate 3,574,952 downwards.
CCGGAACAAAAAGAGTTCTAGTTTTTCCGAGATCAGCATGGACGATTCCCAAAAGTTGATTGTCCGTATTAAAGAGACCACCGCCGCTATCGCCGTCCCAAACAATACAATCTGCAAGCATAAGTCCTCGATTTTTATATTTCTTCGGTTCCATCGTCATGACAATTCCTTCGATTGGATGAGGTTCAAGCGATGATGAAAGGCCGAAACATAAGAATCTAAAATTATTTCTATTAGAATAGAAAAATCATAAAAATTAGGTTGTCTCAAAAGTTTTGATACATTTCAACAATTTTATAAAAACTTAAATTTTCTACAAAAACAATGGATCGTTTTCATCAATATATTCGCCATTCTTTTGCACCACTCTTCGCCAACGAGGGCGCAACATCAGGATTCCGTTTCGGTAAAAGGCGCGCGACTTCTGGGCAAAAAAGTCGGCCAGGGCCCGTTCGACTTCGTCATTTTGCGTGAAGTGGCGTCCGCGCAGGAATTGCTCCAGAGATCTGAACAAGTGATAATCCGATGGCGCGATGTCTGGGCTATATGGCGCGTGCTTGAGAACTTCCCAGCCCAATTCCTCGAGCTTAGCGCGAAGTGTGTGGTTTCGCGTTGTCCTGCTGGTAACAAATTTGATGCCCTGCAGTACTGCGACGCTGCAATCCGGCTTGTACGCGATCTAGTTGAGAGCAGTATACCTTGGAGTTGATAGTGTGACCGCGTGGAAGCAGCTCCCAATAGACCGGACCCGACACCGACGACCAAACACATAACAGCACCTTCTTTTGGTGTGGATCGGTTCGAGGCGCTCGCACTCCAGCCTGACGTGAGCTGAGCCACTGAAGTTTGGGTTTTCGGTTGTCGTATAAGATCCACTTCTTATCACAGGTGACGATTCGATCCAATCCTCCATGGCTGAATTTGTGCAGCAGCCAATTGCAGTCGGAAATTCGCCGAATTTTTCGCCTTTCGTTGAGCTCTTGTGGAACTGTTTGACCGCGTCTGCTTTTTTTGCCCAATTTGTGGAGATGACGAGCGATGGTATCTTTTGAAGAGTGGAAGTCGACGGCCAATTTGCGCGTGGTCTGTGTTGGATCGGATTCGATGGAGCGGAGCAGGGTCCGTTTATCAATGGTCGAGGGCCGTCCGGAACGTGCTTTGTCTTTTCGATCTGTATTGCCAGAACGAAATTTCGTGAACCAGCGGTGACATGTGATACGGGTAATTGCCTTTCTGCCCAATGTAGCGCAAATGTTTCGGGCTGCCCCGTCTGCATTTTGTCCCTGCTTGAACTCATGAAACATGAGCATGCGGATTTTTTGACAATTTTTTGACATGATAAGTTTTCTTTAAAAAACCTATAACTTTACAATAAATTAAACTAAATCGAACTTTTATATACCAAAATGTTTGCAAGAAAACGAGCTTTCAAACCATATATTCATCATACATACCAATGATAATAAAAAATTTTTATTGACGTATAAACACGGGTGTATCAAAACTTTTGAGACAACCTAATAAAAGATAAATAAAAGAATATAGGGTTATACATGTAACTCACTTTGTACCAATAGTCGGGCTTTTTAGAATATGTTGCTTTTCGGAATCAAAGAAAGTAGCACCATTGAGCGCTTCCAAAATAATGTAATCAAGATGCTCACTTTTAGCTACGACTTGAACGTTGATCTAAAAAATTGAATTATAAAAAAATAGATTCGGTTAATTTCTTATAAAAAAAGTTGAATAGTTTCTACCTCTTTCCGGCTCTTTCCCTGCCCATCGGTGTCGAATGAATAAACTTTGAATACAGAACCGGACTTCGTTATCTTTCCATTTTCATCTCTATCAGGAGCAGATAAAATTGAATTCATCGAATGAGCATAGGTTACGGCAAAAGATGGAGCAAAAGCGGAAACACATCGACGATTTTCTTGATCTTCATTTCGGATGAAATAGAACATAAACTTCTTGACTTCTTGGAACCAAGAAGAATAACGAAGGTTCACTAAGCTGATGTCATAAGTATGGCGCATCTAAATAAATAACAATTATTTAAAAAATATTCCGCAATAAACCTTCTTGGGAGGAGGAGAGACATCTGAAGCCTCGACCATTTTGGAAAATACTGGACCTTCGGCTCCTAAAAATCAAGACATTATAAGCGAAATTACGTTTAATGTATTCTTTTAATCGAAAATAATCAAATAATTGAAAAATCAGATCAATAAAAAATACCTTTTTTACTAACATAATCTTTCAGTCCATTGATGAATCGTATCTAAAAGTCATAAATGAATGAAAAAATTTAATTTAAAAAAACATACTAGATTTCCAATAGCAAATCCCGGGAAATATTGTTTAAAAAATTGAGGATTACGATCATACATCTCAATCAACGAATTAAATTGAGAAGGACCAAGTTTCTGCTCGGCAAGAAACTTAGCATCGCTGGCGAGATCTTCTTCCGGATAGTCCTCACATTCCGAAAGAAACAGTTGCCATTGATCTAAAGCAGACAAATTATTCTATTTGTTATTTTTCTGATACTGATAAGTGCAATATAATTGTTACCTAATTTCCACATATTCGTTCAATCAAAAGTACTTAATGAAGGCGAAAAGTTCTAAAAAGAAACGATACAAATATGGTCGACAATACTAATTGACATTATTGATTAAATGGTTTACAAATAAAATTATATAAAAGTGAAATCTAAATAATAATGTCACGAACTTTAGCCTAAGGAACGTGAGAACGAAAAGAGATTATAATAAAAATTTATATAATGCAACAAACAAATAAAATAATTTAACAATTAACGAAAGTCAAAGGAAAAATAGTCCAATAAATTAAAATAGTCTTAACAAAAGCCCAAAATTATCAACTTAAAATAAGGAAGACGAGAAATGCGAGAAAAAAACGGTCAACAAAGGGAAACTAGCGATAAATTACTTTGAATATGCGAATAACAGCGAGCAAAACGGGGAAAAGCGAGAAAAAATCGAAATCAAACCCTTTACGAATGCAATATCTGGCGAGGAAAAATAATCAGAAAAAGCAGAAGCAAAAACTAGCAGAGCAAAAGAAAAAACAAAACGAGAGAAAAAAAGAAAATTGCTACAAGAAAATGGCAAAAATTACTTAATGCCAAAAAAAATTGAGCGGAAAAGAAAAATAGATATTTAAAATTAAAATGAAGTAATTGTTTCGTAAACATAGTTTACGACAGTCCCGCCCACCTCGGAGATGTTAGTTAAGGAAGTTAATTTACGGCCCAGACGGTTTACGGCCGCTCATGCCACGCCTTCCCAATTGACGGACATGGGGCTTTCCGCCGAATGGGTGCCGTAGTGAGGGAAATAAAGGCTCCGAGGTGTTTGGGACCAGAAATTTAAGTAAAGAAAAGAAATGTGTAAATAAAAGAAATGAAGGAAAGAAATATAAGTTGATTGAAAAATAAATTATTAAGGAAAAAAAAACGTGTAACAAACAAAAAACCCCAAAAAGAAAAAAAAAAAAAATATTTAATTAGAAAGAGAGGGGTTACTATTCTTTTCCTTCCATTTACGCCAATTCTCGCCTGTAGAACCCGCAGAGCGCCCCAGATTTTTCGCCTATCGTTCGCGTCGGGTTTCGCACGTTTTCGCCTGTTGGTCGCGCCTTTCTCCACGAGCTTTTTCCGGTCGTTCGCCACGAATCGTTTCCGGTCGTACGCCACGAGTCGTTTCGAGTCGTTCGCCACGAATCGTTTCCAAGCGTGCGCCACGAGTCGTTCGCCACGATTCGCCGCTTTCGCTGCGCGTCGTTCGCCTCGAGTCGCGCCTTTCGCTGAGCGTCGTTCGCCTCGGTTCGCGCCTTTCGCTGTGCGTCGTTCGCCTCGGTTCGCGCCTTTCGCTGTGAGTCGATCGCCTTTCGCGGTGAGTCGACCTCGAATCGCACCTTTCGCTGTTCGTCGATCGCCTTTCGCGGTTCGGTTCTTCGCATGTTCTCAATTTCGCTTGATTGTCTATAAGAAATTGATTAGATTCCCTATTCTGCCCGTAGTCCTCAAACGCCGTTTCTAGTGGGAACAACTGATTAATGGCCCTTTTTGTAACTCTGCCTGAAGGAAGGCGGATGTGCACGGATCTAATAGATTCGCCTTCCTCAGACTCTTCCCCCTCCACAATTGCGTACGACCACTTTAATCGGGGAAGATTTTCGTCAAAAACGAGAACTAGTTCGCCCTTTCTGGGAACCCTAATAACGTCCGAATTATTCAGCCTCCTCTGCCGCTCACGTAACGACAAAAGATAATCCCGACGCCAAACGGCCCAACATCTAGACAAATGTTGTTCGCTGGCCGACCAAAGACTTAAAAGCTTTTTATGGGAATCGGGAAGACCAAAACAATCGCCATCCTCAGAAAAACCATCCAAAGATCGAACTTTAGCCTAAGGAACGTGAGAACGAAAAGAGATTATAATAAAAATTTATATAATGCAACAAACAAATAAAATAATTTAACAATTAACGAAAGTCAAAGGAAAAATAGTCCAATAAATTAAAATAGTCTTAACAAAAGTCCAAAATTATCAACTTAAAATAAGGAAGACGAGAAATGCGAGAAAAAAACGGTCAACAAAGGGAAACTAGCGATAAATTACTTTGAATATGCGAATAACAGCGAGCAAAACGGGAAAAAGCGAGAAAAAATCGAAATCAAACCCTTTACGAATGCAATATCTGGCGAGGAAAAATAATCAGAAAAAGCAGAAGCAAAAACTAGCAGAGCAAAAGAAAAACAAAACGAGAAATTTTGGTCTGGCTATAGGTCGTCTTCGTTCGGTTTTGAATAGTCTTCGACGTAAACCGGAGTTGCTGAAGAAGTACGATACGATCTTGAGGGAGCAGTTGGAGCTTGGTATCATTGAAAAGGCTCCATTCTTTAGCCGGGAAGTACATTATCTTCCGCATCAACCGGTTATTCGGGAAGATAAAGGGAAGGTGCGAATTGTGTATGATGGCTCTGCGAAAGCTTCGAAGGACGGGAAGTCGTTAAATGAATGTCTTGACCCGGGTCCGGTACTTTTGGAAGGTCTCGTCGGAATTTTACTTAGATTTCGAATTCCTCGAATTGTTGTAGCATGCGATATTGAAAAAGCTTTTTGCAAATTGGGTTGTCAGAGTCTGATCGCGACGTGACAAGATTTCTATGGGTCGAAAATCCGTTTGATGTGAGTGAACAGCCAAAAATTGTTACATATCGATTCGCTCGTGTAGCCTTTGGACTTACTTGTTCACCGTTTCTGTTAGCAGCTACTTTAGCACATCATTTTAGTAGTATAGGTTCTGCGTTGTCAAAAGAAATATTGACCAATTTGTACGTCGATAATATACTGCTTTGTGGATTAGACCCCGTTTCAGTTTTAAAGAAATGTGTGGATACGAAAGTGGAATTTTCTCGTATAGGAATGAATGTTCGGGAATTTGTCTCCAATGATTTGTCATGTCTTAAGGACCTCGCGGAAGAGGATTGTTTGCCTGGAGATAATCAAAAGTTCTTAGGAATCGATTGGAACGTTAAAGAAGATAAACTCGGATTTTCGATGCCAAAGTTGTCAGAAAAAGTAATTACGAAACGCGTCGTATTGTCAGTAATGTCGTCATTATTCGATCCAATTGGTCTGTTGAGTCCTTTGACGGTTCGTATAAAGTTATTAGTTCAACGTCTATGGCAGGAGGACTCGTCTTGGGATAAGCCGGTCAGCGAAGAGTGTGTTAAAGAATGGGAATCAATTGTTAATAATTGGTCGGATTTCCGTATACATATTCCTCGTTGTTGTTCAATTACAGACGCAGTTGAATTTTCACTTCACGTTTTTACAGACGCATCTAATTTAGCGTTTGGATGCTGTGTGTACTTAGTGTCAGAAAATAGAAACGGCATGAAGAGAGTAAGACTAGTTTTCGGAAAATCGAAAGTCAGACCACTTCGTGTGGGAGACTTTTCGATTCATAGAATGGAGTTGTTGGGCGTCGCGGTGGGAGTTAAGGCTGTTCAATTTGTGTATGATCAATTGTCGAAAGCCGAAATTAATATAAATTTTAATATTAATCTGTGGACCGATTCCTCGACTGTGCTACATTGGCTGAACGGCTCTGCGAAACAACAAACATTTGTGGAAAATCGCTTGAAGACGATTCGGGAAGCAAAAAATCTAATATGTCGTTACGTGCCGACAGAGGACAATCCGGCGGATCTGTTGTCTCGAGGTTGTTCGGCGAACGAATTAGAGTCGTGTAAAAAATGGTGGAAGGGACCTACTTGGATTTGCGATCAATTAGCGTGGCCGAGAGTTGAAGGGATTCCTATTTTTGCTTCAAAATCGTCGAGAGTCGAAGAGCATACGGTAATTGCTGCTATCGAGGATCCTCCGATTTGCGTGGTCGATGTGAATAAATTTTCATCTTGGAATAAGTTGGTTCGAGTAGTCTCGTGGGTATTTCGGTTCATTCGCAATTGTAAATTTCGTTTTAAAACCGTTGATTGGAATTTGAAACGTCATTGCGAGAAGTTCATTACGGTTGAAGAGCTACGAATTTCGCGCCTGTATTTGGTCCTTTATGCTCAGAAAGAATATCCGCCATCGAAAGATGAGAGGCTGCATTTGAAATTGTTCGAAGGTGAAAAAGGGTTGCTCAGGTCAGGAGGTCGTATAGATAACAGTTCAGCATCTTTTGGAACGTGTAATCCGATTTTCTTGCCGTGTAAGAGTCGCACGACTATTTTATTGATTGGTCAATACCATCTTGATTTGCTGCATGCTGGAACTTTGTTAACGTTGTCTCAATTGCGCTTAGAATTTTGGATTCCCAGAGGTCGACGCACGGTCATGCAGGCGATCCGAAAAACTTGTATGACATGTAGGCGATTTAGTGCTCAGCCGTTTAAAACGCCCGAATTTCCACAACTACCAAAAGAACGTGTTCAGGTCGCCATACCATTCGAAAACGTTGGAATCGACTACTTTGGGCCCGTAAACGTAAAAATCGGATCGGATTTAAAAAAGATTTGGGTGGCATTATTCACATGTTTCGTCGTTAGGGCGGTTCATCTTGAAATAGTCTTCGACTTAACTACGAACGGTTTCCTCCTTAGTTTTCGGCGATTCGTAGCGAGGCGAGGAGCACCCAAGGTTATCTGCAGCGATAACGGCACTCAGCTCAAAATGGCGGCAAAAATGTTGAACGTTAGAGACAAGGAAGAATGGGCTCAAAAATTTCCGGATCAGGAGTTTCTTGAATTTATTGCTAAGAGAGGAACGCGTTGGAACTTTATCACGGAAAGGGCTCCATGGAAAGGAGGTTTCTACGAGCGCATGGTTGGATTAGTCAAGGCACACCTCAAGAGGTGCATAGGCCGGAAGTTGTTGGATTTGGAGGCTTTTCTGACGATTATCAACGAAGCGGAAACCATGGTCAACTTGCGTCCTATTTGTTTCGTCTCTGACAAGTTAGAAGGTTCCCCGTTGATCTCGCCAATGGATTTCTTGAATGCGCATGTGAAATATCGATCTTTGGATGGTTTTTCTGAGGATGGCGATTGTTTTGGTCTTCCCGATTCCCATAAAAGCTTTTAAGTCTTTGGTCGGCCAGCGAACAACATTTGTCTAGATGTTGGGCCGTTTGGCGTCGGGATTATCTTTTGTCGTTACGTGAGCGGCAGAGGAGGCTGAATAATTCGGACGTTATTAGGGTTCCCAGAAAGGGCGAACTAGTTCTCGTTTTTGACGAAAATCTTCCCCGATTAAAGTGGTCGTACGCAATTGTGGAGGGGAAGAGTCTGAGGAAGGCGAATCTATTAGATCCGTGCACATCCGCCTTCCTTCAGGCAGAGTTACAAAAAGGGCCATTAATCAGTTGTTCCCACTAGAAACGGCGTTTGAGGACTACGGGCAGAATAGGGAATCTAATCAATTTCTTATAGACAATCAAGCGAAATTGAGAACATGCGAAGAACCGAACCGCGAAAGGCGATCGACGAACAGCGAAAGGTGCGATTCGAGGTCGACTCACCGCGAAAGGCGATCGACTCACAGCGAAAGGCGCGAACCGAGGCGAACGACGCACAGCGAAAGGCGCGAACCGAGGCGAACGACGCTCAGCGAAAGGCGCGACTCGAGGCGAACGACGCGCAGCGAAAGCGGCGAATCGTGGCGAACGACTCGTGGCGCACGCTTGGAAACGATTCGTGGCGAACGACTCGAAACGACTCGTGGCGTACGACCGGAAACGATTCGTGGCGAACGACCGGAAAAAGCTCGTGGAGAAAGGCGCGACCAACAGGCGAAAACGTGCGAAACCCGACGCGAACGATAGGCGAAAAATCTGGGGCGCTCTGCGGGTTCTACAGGCGAGAATTGGCGTAAATGGAAGGAAAAGAATAGTAACCCCTCTCTTTCTAATTAAATATTTTTTTTCTTTTTGGGGTTTTTTGTTTGTTACACGTTTTTTTTCCTTAATAATTTATTTTTCAATCAACTTATATTTCTTTCCTTCATTTCTTTTATTTACACATTTCTTTTCTTTACTTAAATTTCTGGTCCCAAACACCTCGGAGCCTTTATTTCCCTCACTACGGCACCCATTCGGCGGAAAGCCCCATGTCCGTCAATTGGGAAGGCGTGGCATGAGCGGCCGTAAACCGTCTGGGCCGTAAATTAACTTCCTTAACTAACATCTCCGAGGTGGGCGGGACTGTCGTAAACTATGTTTACGAAACAATTATTTCATTTTAATTTTAAATATCTATTTTTCTTTTCCGCTCAATTTTTTTTGGCATTAAGTAATTTTTGCCATTTTCTTGTAGCAATTTTCTTTTTTTCTCTCGTTTTGTTTTTTCTTTTGCTCTGCTAGTTTTTGCTTCTGCTTTTTCTGATTATTTTTCCTCGCCAGATATTGCATTCGTAAAGGGTTTGATTTCGATTTTTTCTCGCTTTTCCCCGTTTTGCTCGCTGTTATTCGCATATTCAAAGTAATTTATCGCTAGTTTCCCTTTGTTGACCGTTTTTTTCTCGCATTTCTCGTCTTCCTTATTTTAAGTTGATAATTTTGGGCTTTTGTTAAGACTATTTTAATTTATTGGACTATTTTTCCTTTGACTTTCGTTAATTGTTAAATTATTTTATTTGTTTGTTGCATTATATAAATTTTTATTATAATCTCTTTTCGTTCTCACGTTCCTTAGGCTAAAGTTCGTGACACAGCGAGTGGTTTAGCCTAAGGAACGTGAGAACGAAAAGAGATTATAATAAAAATTTATATAATGCAACAAACAAATAAAATAATTTAACAATTAACGAAAGTCAAAGGAAAAATAGTCCAATAAATTAAAATAGTCTTAACAAAAGTCCAAAATTATCAACTTAAAATAAGGAAGACGAGAAATGCGAGAAAAAAACGGTCAACAAAGGGAAACTAGCGATAAATTACTTTGAATATGCGAATAACAGCGAGCAAAACGGGGAAAAGCGAGAAAAAATCGAAATCAAACCCTTTACGAATGCAATATCTGGCGAGGAAAAATAATCAGAAAAAGCAGAAGCAAAAACTAGCAGAGCAAAAGAAAAAACAAAACGAGAGAAAAAAAGAAAATTGCTACAAGAAAATGGCAAAAATTACTTAATGCCAAAAAAAATTGAGCGGAAAAGAAAAATAGATATTTAAAATTAAAATGAAGTAATTGTTTCGTAAACATAGTTTACGACAAATAAAAGTTGAATAAAATTATTGTTATAATACCCTTTTATGACAAATTAAAAAAATGCTAAAAATTTTATTTTGCTTGTCAAGCATCACGGCGAATAATAAAAAACGACAATTTAGCTATATAATTATACAGTTAAAAATTTTTGGCATTTCGCCTATATTTAAAAAATGTAATATTACCTTAAATAGGATTTAAAATTTAACAAAATTTGTTTGCAGTAAAGTAATAAAAGTAGAGTTATTTGTTATTAAATGCAAATATACACAAAAAATAGCGCATTTTCTTACGGATCGAATGACTACTGGCTTATAATACATAAATGTTAATTTTCACTTTATTTTTTGTTTCTTCTGAAACGCATACTTTTTTCGTACCTAAAAAATATGTAGAATAAATAGGTAGAGCTCAGTCAATTTTCGGAATTTCCAAATAAGCCTGGGCATTCTTGTTCTCCGTTAAATTCTCTATCTGATGAAATTTGGAATTGATTAATACGCTAGAAAAAAAGTTAATACGCAAAGAGTAGGTTGATGCCAAATTTATCATTTTTTGGATTTTCGGATGAAAAAGATAGAAGAAGCAAAGAAAGCGATTCAAACGCGCTGGGAGAAAAAACAAAAGCGAGGCGAGGCTCGTGCGCGTTCTGCTGATACGCGTCGAGCTAATCGAGTGGCGTCCGGCGATGCAGGACCCTCAACTTCGGTCGCAACTCCGCCTCTGCTGCCGACTACCGGTCAGCCGCCGTCCTGGTCATCGTCATTTATACCGCCCGTGCTGTTGCCTGTTTAACCAGCTTTATCACCGTCATCGCCGCATACGCCTCTACCGTCATCGCCGCACACGCCTCTGTTGCCGACTACCGGTCAGCCGCAGTCCTGGTCTCAGTCACCGTCGCCAGTGCTGTGGTCTTCGTCAAATTTTGGTAGAAATTTTTAAAAAATTAGAAAAAGATTTCTGGGGATTATTTGTACATTTATTGCTGCTTGTTTTTAGGCCGATGTACACTCAGAATATTAAGTAAGCGACAACGTTTGACGCCTATTTCAAACATTTGTTTGGATCGCGAAGAAGGAGAAGGACGACGTCTGCAGCTAGAGCAACAGGTGGAAGAATTGAAGGAGCGCCTGCAACTTTCTGAAGAGGAGAATGCCAGGCTGCAAGACAAAAACTCGAAGCTCAGATTCGCATTAAATGTCGCTCAAACGACATCGAGATCGAGGAGGAAGTTGAAGCCACTCGCAAATTTGACACCATCCGGACAGCGAGAGAGTGCCAAAGTCGTTGTGAATGCAATTAATGGTGGTGTATCTGATGACGTCGTTGACTCAGCCAACTTCCTCAAAGTAGTTTCCAAAAAACTGGGCGTGCCGCATGTTCGAAAAGTCACCAATCGACGCAAGACGAATCTTTCAGTGAAGGGACGCCGACTGTCAGCACTGGAAGATTTGTGCGTCTATGCTACTGCAAATTTGTCGCTGCGCCAACGAATAACAATCAAAAAGTGTTTGGCGCATTTCGGTTACGATCATTTCGCCTCCAATTCAGCAATCAACCAACTCCGACGTCACTTTAGCGCTGTTGCACGCTATGCTACCGACACGCGTCCAGTGGATAAGAATATTTTTGTCAAGCTCCACTATTGCGCCAACTTAGAAGAAGTAATACAAGAACGAATTCGACGACTTCACGAAGCAGGCCGGCTCAACATGAGCGACAACTTTGCTGAAGGCATTTTCTTATGTCTACTGGGCGACAAAGGCGGAAGCTACACAAAGTTTACCATCTCCATTGAAAACATCAGCACGCCAAATTCGGTTTATCATCAGATAATCGCAGGTGTCTATGCTGGTGATAACAGCCGAAACATGTTGGAATTAATGATGGGAAGAATTTTAAGGCAGATTAAGGAGATCAACGCGTTCACGGTGGAATCAGAATCAATTCCTGTGATTTGGTATTTTTAAAATTTTTGGTGTTACGTGCTGCGTATTTCAGCAATAATCCGGCAAATTTTTTAATATGGGCAAAAAAGTGAGAAAATTTTTGGTGTTACGTGCTGCATATTTCAGCAATAATCCGGCAAATTTTTTTAATATGGGCAAAAAAGTGAGAATAATTTTCATTTGATATATCTAAAATATATTTAAATTGTGTTTTAAATCATGCATCTTGGTTGCGCAATTTCTTTACTATAAATAATTCAGGTTCTGCACTGGTGAGTTATAACTGCGGCCGCAGTTATAACTGAATTCGCACATTGCCATTTGATTTCAATTCAACGCCAACATTTGAAAAAATATAAATTTCCCATCTTTTTTTAAAATTTTTTTGTGCAAAAAAAATGATTTCAATTTTTTTAAAAGCCCTATTTTTGAAAAACAAAAATTATCGAAAGTTCAAACATTTTTCTGCGGAACTATTTCGAAATAAAGGACCCACTATTTTTTTTTTATTTTCGGGAAATGCCTGAAATTGAGGGATACGGGATTTTTTGGTACGCTGAATTTGAATTTGATATTGCAATTTTGAAATTTTAGGTCCTAATGTCCTTAATAGGCCCAACTAGAGTCCTATATTTTTTTCGTGAAATGCCTAAAATTGCAAAATATGGGTTTTTCTGGTACACTGAATTTGAATTTGATATTGAAATTTTAAAATTTTAGGTCTTAATGTCCATAATAGGCCTAGGCTCATCTAGGGTCCAATTAAATTTTGAGATCCAAACTGAAATAAGCAATTGAAATCCAAACAATACTATGCTATAATTTATTACAAATCACATATAAAATTATTTAATTGGACTCTAGATGAGCCTAGGTCTATTATGGACACTAGAACCTAAAATTTTAAAATTTCAATATCAAATTCGAATTCAGCTTACCAGAAAATCCCATATCCCGCAATTTCAGACATTTCCCGAAAATAAAAAATAATGGGTCATTCCGAAATAGTACCTAATGCGTAAAAGGATTTATGAGGGTCGGAGCTATGTATATCTATGCTAAATTACAAGCTAAACAATTCAACACTAGTGATATTCAAAACGTAACATGTACATGAAATAATTTCAAAATTTTACTACCTATATTAAATAAAACAATTATTTAGTATATATTTAAATCTAAATAAATACATATATGTAGATACAAAACATATATGTAGATACAAATTTTTTTTTTGGAAATGTTTGGGCATGAAATAGCTAGGTGATAAGAAATGTTTTGCACTTAGAGAACGTATCTGTGTGGCATGAGTCGGCCAATTCTTACCCAAGTGATGCTTTACCGACTGAGTCTTCAGAATTTGATTTTTAATATAATAATAGCACAAATATATGTATACAAAATTATTTACATATAATTTGTGTGGATTGCAACTTCTGACGGATTGATGTTCCCTTATAAGATTAATTTATATAGTATATTCGAATAACATTTATTATTAATGAATCAATATACACTTATTATCATACCAATATTATTATAGATAATTATATTATTAAGAATTACGCAAAAATATTTTTATTCTATTTGTGTAATTCAAGCCAAAATTATATGCTTCATATTTTTTTAGAAGATCGATAGAGGAATTAAGGAAAGAGAAATATAATAAGAAAAAAAGAATTACACATTGTAATAAACAAACTAAGTAATAAACATAGAAAAGAAAATTTTATCTAATATTCAGTTTATAATCACACGACGTTAAAACCCTTCAATTCCCGTCATCGCCCGGGCTTCGCTGAAATTTAGAAATTTTCATCAATTTTTGTCTTGAAATATGTTTAAATAATTACATTTAAAATTTGAAAATGAAAATATGTTTAAATTAAATTTACTTCGACGCTGCGGACCACCATCGAGCTCTTCGTAAATGTTCGGCCGGCGGCCATTCTACGACGATTCGGCAATAAGCGACGATTCTCGGGACTAAAATAAAGTGATATAGTGAAAGATAAAATTTAATAATATTACTTAAAAAAGTTCAACTTCCAACCTTGTGAATGCCTTGGAAATTTTGGTATGAATGTACGTGCCGCTGGTTTCATCGTTTATCATTTGCTCGTCGGTCACCAGTAAATTCGCCTGTTCAAGCAAACGCTCCGGCGACGCGGCGGCGAGAGCGCGCGTCATACGACTCGTCGTCTTGGCCGACCTCTTAATTGGTGACCTCGGAGGCTTGCGTTTAGCCTCCTTCGATGCTAAATTTGAATTGTCTTAAAAACATTTTACAACAATAAAAAAATATAAGGAAGATCTTAATCCAAAACCTACCAGTCTTCTTACGGGACTTCACCGGCGAGTAGTCATCCTCGTTTGTGGTGTCGTGGGTTGGCTCACGTTGCTCATCATTCTCTTCTTCCTGAATTGGCATCGACTCGTCGTAGACGGCGCGTTCATCTTCAACGTGAGGCGGATCCTATAAATGGACATTATTTTTCAAAAAAAAAAATTCCCCTAGAAATTCACCTCTTCGTTGGCGTGACGAGCCACCTCCATCATCTCCAAACTATTCGAGCGTTGAATTTCATTGATCTGAAAATAAATTTACTAAGGCTAATGTTGAAATGATTCGGGTCGAATGAAATTCGATATAACACACCTCAGCATAGGTGACATCGTTGAGCGTAATGTCGCCGTCAACCGTGACGTCCAACGATTCGCGCGCATCGATACCCTCCATGTTTGCGGATTCGAGCGCGTCAATATCGTCGACGTAGACACTCTGAATGTCGAGGGCCGCAGCGGCAAAATTTGTTGCTATATGACCCAAGTGATACTGCGGTGCCGCCGCGTTCTTCAAAATGTACGTGGTTTCGCAATGCTGGAAAGCAAACGGCTGATAATCCGGCGGAGTGCCTGCAAAAAATAATAGTCTCAGTTAAAATAGAATTTCCAATAACGATAACTCACGATCGTCATAATAGGTGAGCTTTATTGCCGGTCTGACAGTTCCCTCGAATCTCTTCAAACGTTGACAAACGGCGGCAATCTTTTTCACAAGAAAGTTGATCTGCTTACACAACGTTTCCTTGCCCTTATAGCCCATCGAAATGACGCAATTTCCGTTCTCGCTAAAAAATCAAATTTATCTTATTTATGTCTTTTCCCTTATGAAGTTTAAAGTACTCTGCAATCTTCAAGCAATCATCCGCATTGTAGGCAAACGTAATCGTAAAGACTTCGGTAGCGAGCTGAAATAAAAAATTATTAGGTCTTCCATTTTAAATTTTATATCGAAGCAAAACAAATTATAGAGAAAATTTGACCAGCGGAAAAACAAAATGTCAAAAAAAAACAATTTTAAATTTTTTACATCCTGCTCGTCCTGGTCCTCATTTATTGCGATAAGCGCCTGACGAGCCTGAAAATAAAGTCGACATTAAATCTCAAATTAAAATAAAAGTTTAAAAAAATTCAAAAGTTACGTATTGAAGTTTGATGGCCTCGCCGATTCCGCGCATCATATCAGATAGTTTGCTACCCCAACGCAGCTCTCTATTGAAAGTGTGAAATACTACATCTAAAAATTATTACAATGAAATAGTTTTCTTATGATATAATCATCGAATATTAATTTTTCCCCCAATAACATACCACCGATCCGACGACGTTTGCAGACTTTTGACGAAATAATTTCACGATGAAGAAGGTATTCCGCAAACGCAATATATGACATTCGTGAAATGAATAGTATACATTCTTCTTTCGTCCTCTGTTGCGCTGGAAATACAGCATTCCATTGCTTCTCCGTTTTTTCCTATAAATTATTTTTTTAATTTTTGCTATATTTACGTATACGAAATAGACAAACCGGGAAAAGTGTTAAACTCTGGTATGTGTCCTGGACAATCATGACTATTTGATAAACACTTTCCTATAATTAGATTTATTAAAATGTAAAAACTTTAAATTACCACAAGCAATATACATTAATGAACTCATTTAAATTTTCAATTTTTAGTCAGAAAGGAAAAAAATATTCTTGAAATTTAATAAATTAAATAAAAGGAAAAAAGTTAAACAGAAATCTTTTTTATAGATGATTTCCGAAAAACAATATGTACCTAATATATACCCTAAGTTGTAAACAAGACGTGACCATTCGAAGAATTTTTGAATTTTGACTTGGCCTTCATTCTCTTATAAACGAGGTTTAGCTCAAAATTTTTAAACTACAGCTTAGATTCGCTTTAATGAAGACGTTCATTATATTTTATGCTTAACCGACATAAAATAACAGAATGAAGGCCAAGTCATTGTTCAAAAATCTTTCGAACGCCCGCGTCTTATTTACTCGAACTTAGAGTACTTAAAAATTGTTTAAAATCTTGCATAGTGGATTTTTCAGCACATATGTACTAGAGATGTATAGGGCTGGCAATTCTCGATAAGGCATACAATACTATATACAACGGGCCGAGCCAGTCAAAAACCAGTCAGACCGGACCAAAAAGGGGCCCAGCCGACTCAGAACTTCTCTACTATATATGTGCTAAAAAATTTTGACTTTTAATTTGGAAGTTAGTGGCACAGTCTGCACAATGAACTGTACCGAATGTAATTTTAAATACAGGTAATTTTTTATTTATCTTTTGTTTTTTATTTTTATCTTTTTAATGCATTTTTTAAGGTTTTTAAGACGGTATTAGCGATACCGCATGCTTATGCAGCAAACCAGCCGAGATTTCGGTGGGAGGATGGCCCTCATCCAAACCCTGGAAATGTTTAGTTTCAAGATCATTTCTAACGGGAGAGGATTGATCACGTATCACGTTGAATTCAATTGAAAGAAATATTCATCGAAAATGAAATAGCAAAAAGGTTTGTTGAATACTGAATGCTAATTTTACAAGTGTTTGGCAGGAAATGGTTAGAATTTCTCTTCGTTTTCAGTACGATAAAATGAAATAATTTCAATAATTTCATTTTGTGAATTTTCGCTTGCAGAGTGCTGTTGTGTTCACTCTTCCGTTTCTCGTTATTACCAAGTAAGATAAAGTAATGACATCGACTTATTTGGGTGCTGGTGGTGGCCACGCTGGTAGCGGAGGAGGTTCGCCAAGACCTTCCGGTGGTGGTGATCCTGCAAATGCGTCTGTTTACTGCGGTCCCGGTGGAAGCCCAGCTGCTGTCGGTAGCGACGACCCCACCAAGATGGCTATCAGCGGAGTTAGTGGACTTTGAACCAATACAGCTATCGGTGTCGTGGATTCGACGAAGACGGCTATTAGTGGTGTTGGCGGATTTGGTACGAATACGGCCATTTGTGCTGTCGATCCGACCAAGACCGCGATTTGTGGCATCGATGGCGATTTCGGTACGACTACTATCGGTTGAGTTGACCCCATAAAAACCGCCATTGGAGGTGTTGGTGGTGGACCTGTCACAGCATTCGGTGGAGTTTGTAAGCTTTTTAAAAACTTCTCTTGGTGCATTAATCATAGAAAATCAATTTTGAAAATGTCTTTTTAAATCGTTTTTTGACAATATTTTATATCATTTCATTTCAAGTTGCTGCTCCTTCTGGTGGTGGTGGCTGCTCTCCGGGCGGTGGCGGCCATACGTATTGCTACTTCGGTGTCGGCGATGGCGGCGGCAAGCCTGCTGGCGCCTCAAAGGCTGCTCCGCCCGGCACGTGCGTCTACTTTTCGACGCCGGATGACAGCGGTGGCGCAGTTCCTGGAACGACAAGCACTTATCTCGGAATAACAAGTCTCAATTATTCTTGAACGTAGAAGTGAATTTCGTTTCTGTACAAAATATAAGATCACTTCGTAATAATAAAGTTCTAGATTGGCTACTTGTTCACTCAAAAATACTTTTTTAACTATTGATTTTTTAACTCTATTTCCATTTTCTATTTCTATTCGCTTCATTTAATTCTTTTTTTCAAAAATACAATTTTGGCTTTTTTTTTGTTCTTATTATATATAAATATTAGCGTACTAAAAATATTCTGGCGATATTTTCAATGTACATTATATTTAAAATATGTATCAGGGATAAATGAATTTCATGCCACAATCGGCGTGCGGAATTTTAAAGTTTTATCGGCAAAATTTCTCGTTAAAAATTTTTCAATTATGTATTTTTAACAAAAAATTTGTAAGTGTTTCATTTCTAAAAGTGGCAAGTGGTTTTTTGCGAAGTTGAATTCAAAATTAAACAAAAATTTCTTTAAAAATTTTCTTTGACGTATTTTTGTTTGACATTGGCGGACAATGAGATAGAAATGAAAATATAACTTATGGTTTTTGGCTTTTAAATTATGCTATTTATTTAATTTTGTTACTTGTACACATAAATTCAAAAAAATTGGAAATTTTCTTTATATTTGAAAATTGTTGTTGTCGAATTTATTTTTGAAGATTATTATTTTTTTTGTTACTACATAATAATTTATTGTATTTAAATTTTTAGATGAGTGAATTTTGCTTAAAAAAGGAAAAGAACACCAACAAATCACTTAAAATTGAAGATATTTCCGATTATGTTCTAGAGCTCATATTCATACACTTAAATCCTTATAAAGATCTCACACACATTTTGCTAGTGAATAAGCGATGGAATCGAGTGGCGAAAAAAGCGGTCATCCGAATGAGACGATTTTTCGACAAATGTGTCAACTTTTCATGGTATAAAAAGTCCATTTGATATTAAACTTTTTTACATTTATTGAATTTTTTATTTTTTAGCATAAATAATTTGCATGTCAAATAATCTAAAAAACACAAAAAAAAACATTTTTTTATGAGGAGATAACCGAAAAGAACCATCCTAAATTTTTTCTTTCTCTTGAAAAATGGCAAATTTTTTCTTAATGTCTTCGTTTTTATAACAATTTTTTCCATTTTTAGGCGATTAGTAGAAGACAATAATCATTTACTGTCAGAACGCTGTTCACATTCGGCATGTTATTACCCGGAAGAGCATGTTATGTTTATGTTTGGCGGATGTACCAATACATTTACGGCATTCAATGATTTATGGCGTTTCGATTTGGTAGCTTTGAAATTTATTTTATTAAATATGAAATACAATATTTTATATTTTAATAAAATCTTTTTTATTTACTAGTCGAATCGAAAGTGGAGGCGTGTTTTAATTTCTCGTCCGCCTTTGCCCTCCGCTAAGGCGTTGGCTTCGTTAACGCTCTACAACAAAAACTTAATATTGTACGGAGGCTTTTCTAAATCGTCCACGAATCCGATTCATCAGACCACCACTTTTTACAACGAAATTCATCTTTACAATAAAATGCGTAATTGTTGGGAGGAGGTATTTTTAGTTTAAAAAAATTTTTTTTGTAAGTTGATTATTTATTTATAAAATAACTTTTTTTTAAAATTGATTTCAATTTTTATTAACTGGATAAAATCGAATATTCTTATTTCCATAGTTATGTATCTTGATTTGTCGTGCATAAGGCCGGGTGTTTTGAGCCAAATTTAAAAAATTCGCGCCAATGAGTTCATTCTGTCGGATCGGATCCGTTGGGGTCCAAATTTTGTGCCCACTTTTATGAAACCGAGACAAAGGCGACTCCGCCTTATACACGCGAAATTTGGGTAATTTAGATAATGAAGGATTGGAATTTCACATTACATGCACCCTAATTTCGCGTTTATAAAGCCGGGTGTTTTGAGCCAAGTTTAAATTCGCGCTAATGAGTTCATTCTGTTGTATCGGATCCATTGGGGTCCAAATTTTGTGCCCACCTTTGTTTCGGTCTCATAAAAGTGGACACAAAATTTGGACTTGCTTGGGTCCAATATAACAGAACGAACTCATTGGCGCCAATTTACAATTTTTGGCTCAAAACACCCGGCCTTATACACGCGAAATTGTGGCATTTTAAAATATTGTTTCATTATTTTTAAACAACGCATATATTTTTCCTAGATAATTTGCGAAAATACGGCACCACATTTAGCCGGTCATACTGCATCAATTGTTGGCGATTTTATGCTGGTATTTGGCGGTTCTATGGGTAGCTCTTACAATAATAACGTCTACGTATTGGATATTACACGTCGCATTTGGAATATGCCATCAATTCCCGGGTAAATTTTTTGAAATTGAAAGAATTATTTTTAAGAAAAAAATTGCAGCGATTTTTTTTTTTTTTTGAGTATATTTATGATATGTGATTTTTTTTTGACAATAAACGATAAGTTGTATATTTATATTTTCTGTTGTAAATGATAAGTTGAATTGAAAATATTGAAAAAGAAAATTTAAGACCCTGTCCTCCGCCACGTTACGGGCAGTCGCACGTCTTACTCGACGATCGTCACCTTGTGATTATCGGCGGTTGCGGCGGACCGAGTGTCATGTTCTGCGACGTTTGGCTGCTCAATTTTGATCTCTACGGCGATACCGAATGGAAATGGACTCAGTTGAAGGTTTCTGCTTACTCAAACAAAGCTAAATTTAAACGACAAATAATTTAGGTGGAGAATCTTGACTTGTCTCCGCCATATGTGTGGTGTCATCGAGCTTGTAAAGTGGGTAAAAATGCTGTTCTCTTGAGTCGGCCAACAAAGATTTGTGTGAAACGTTTGCGTAATCGCCGCACATCTAGTCAACTGTCTAATAGTTGGTTTAAATTTATTCTGCAAAATTTTTTAAAGGCTTTTATTTTTTTAAATTTTATTTACATTTTATTTTTATTATTTAAAATTAAATTTTTTTTTCGATTTTGAATATTTAGAATTTAAAAAAATTTAGGTAAACTTGACAAATTAATTATTAAGTTTATACTTATAAAGTCTAGTACTTATAAAGTTAGACAATTGCTTTTAAGAAAATTTAAAAAAATATTTACACTTATTTTTGAAAAAAATTAGGCGTGAGGATTTCTTCACCGGACTCTCCACAAGATCGACGCGCGGTTGCTGCTGCATTTTGCAGCAATTCTTTACCAGAACAGCAGACTGCTCAAGATAGTCTTATTGATAGAAATTCGGCTACAGATCATGGAACACCAAGCGACGAAACGAATTCGGATGATTCGGAAAGGCTTATGATAAACGCAAAGAAGAAGCCCTTGTTACTGAGCTCTAGATCGTTAGACGAACAGGTATATAAAAAAGAAACTATTATTATTTTTAGGCAATATTAGATTTTTTCTTAATTTTTTTTTGTATATTTTATGCATATTGTTTTATCTAAAGTTTTAAACTACACAGCGTAAATAATATTTTAGGATCGTAGAAAAACGGATCATCTATCTAGCTCTACACAAGCTAGAAATTCGAATTCAAACTATACAGAGGCGGGCACAAGTTTGCCTGGCACAAGTGGCGGTTGTATTCGTTTATCGATAGCGAAAAATTCGGAGCTTTATCGTGCTTGTTCCATTCCTGCTATAATTGTCGGCGAAATTCCAAAGCTGATTGTCACTTCTTCCATTGATCACTCACAACAACCAATCAAGACATTTGCTGGGCACACAAGTCAGGCGATTGCTTCATCGTCGTCGAGTAATAGGTATTTACATCTTATTTAAATCAAAAAATCATTTTTTAATTAAATAGTAAAATGAATAATCGATCCAATTAAGACACGAAGAATGCTCTCCAGTTAACTCGCTTACCTTGCAAGTTACATCGGCAAGCGAAACGGACGTCGAAAATTCTGGAAATGGTATGATCTATTAGGTTGTTAAAAAAGATATGAGCGTCGTGTTTGGTGATTCGTTTTTTATTCACAGTAAATGATTTCTCAAAATTGTTTGATCTATCGGAAAGAGCATTTTTTTGCGGATATTATAAAACAAAAATTGTTTGTATTAACTTAATTTTTGAAGCAAAAATAATTCAAAATTGCAAAAATTTGGTAGTTCAACTTCTTTGAGTCGCATCCGGTCGAGTTCTTCGTGAAGAGCATCCATTTGCATGCATGAATATTGATGATGAGTTATGGATTATAATGGGAAATATCTCTTGGATTAATGTGTTGTTTTATTGTTTTTAAATTAATTTTAATTTTCAGTAAAAAAACTCATTTTTTTTAACAACCTAATATTTTTTTTAAATTGAATACTATAGTAATATAGCAATAGTAAATTTAGACTCGTCATTTTTTTTTAAAATTTATACTTTAACGCTTAAATTAAAACCATTTGTTTGAATTCTAATGATTATTTATGTAATTTTTAAAGGCTATTTCCTACATTGATTTAATTTTGACTCGATTTTTTCGCTAGGTACTTTAATTTAATTTGTTTAAAAAATTTAAAAATAATAAAAATAAATATAATTTTGTGAATTGTTTTTAAAAAAAAACCAATTTTTTATTAGACAATAGTGATCGAACTTGTGAATCAAACGAACATATCGACGCTGTTAGACAATTTTATTTTTCGCTGCTTAGAGAGGAATATAATCGACTAAAAATTGTCGAGCTGAATGACAATTTGAAAATGGAGAAACGACTCAATCAATTTTTAAGGTATAAAAAATTTTAAAAAATGTTTAATTCAAGACAAAAAAATTAATTCTAAAAAAAAATAATATTATAGAGAGCGAGTTCCTTACCTCTCGACCCAAGAGCGTACGGAAATGATATCTGAACTTTTTGAGAGTTTAAGTAAGCGAAATTTGGAATGCGATTCGTCGCGTTCCACCGATCGCCAACATTGTGAAGGTTGGTATTTTTTTAATAGATATTTGCGTAAAGTTTAATGATTAAATTTTTATACATATATAATTTGATAATGTAAATTAAATTAATTTTTCGGAATTATTAGGCCGTTTGAACAGCATTCGCAGACGTAATTCCGCGATAACGAACGAAAGCGGTGAAACGCCACCGTCTCGCTCGAGCGCCAGTCGTGGATCACTGAAGAAGACTTCGAGTGTTTCATCATCGAATGCCTCTTTGTATCGAGCTTCACCCGCCAACGTGACGATTAGTTCGGACATATTCGGTCAAAACTATTATCGCCATATGTGCGTCTACGTACTACGCTTACACGAAGCAATTGAAACTAAAACGGTTCGGTAAGCAAGTTTTTTTTTAAAAATAGTTTATTTATTTTTTAAATTTATTTTAATATTTCTTCATTTTGTTTATCATTGTTGAATTTTCGCTAATGGATTAAACCATTATTTTCAGATGGGAGCAATTGCCAGTAGAGGAAGATTCGCCCGAAGACATAATACTCTACAGTATTGTCGCCGCTCGCGGTGAGCTAATCCTTTTTGGCGGAATGCAAAGCGATGGTGGTAACGGAATGGATTGTTTAAACGTAGGAATGGACCGGCACACAATGAATGCTGATACGTTCATTCTTCGTCCTCGCTACAACGATATGTGAATGTATCTACAACAATTATCATGTATAATGTTGAAAAAAGCAAATGGTCATTTGTGTTTAAGAAGAAATCATTGAGCGAATGTTCGGATACTAAAACATTTAATTTTTTATTTCCATTTCAAATTTTCTATCAACAGGCACTAAATAATTATGTATTTTAAAAAATACGGAAAATCACTACTTGCTCAATTTCAGGCTATAACACATTTTTGAATATTATTTTATTATTTTTAGCATGATATTTACATGCTTTTTGTATATTGTTTTTGTATACTCATATTCTAGCTTCTTTTAAAATTATCCATATTTTATAAAAATCCTTATTTAGGATTTTTATCACGTACCAAGAACATATTTTATATCTAATAACAGAAAATGATTTACTGCAAATTGCAACATTTCTCTCATATTTCGTCTTTCTTCTTTTATCTTCACACTTTATTGTACCTTATTTTATGCATAATAAATTTTTGAAAACGACAACTATTCATTTAAACACAAATAAACAGATGAAAACTTTTAAATTTTTCTAAACTTTGATTTTTATATATTTTTTAAATTTTTTTTACCTATTTCAGATAGACTTTCATCAATAAAAAATGGTTGGTTTTTTTAAATGCTTATTTTTTAAATATTATAGAATATTAAAAAATTTTCCTACACCATTAGAACCCGCTTGAACATGTCTTTCACTAATATTTTAGATTATGGACGTTTCGGTGTGCAACATTTCAAATAAACTTGCAGAACGATTAAGTAAATTTCGCTTTAACAAATCCACAACTACAAATGCGCTAATTCGTAAATAACTTCAATGATTTTTATTATAACGATTAAATAATTTTTTTCTATATTATAACGATTAAATAATTTTTAGTTAAAATTGATCGAGAAAAAATGGAACTTATTGTCGAAGAGGATTTGCGAGTACTTATATGAACAATATTATATTTTTATAAATTAAAATTAATATAAATATTTAAATCAATGTCTAATTTTGTTTTTAGGATTGTGATATCGATACGATCCGTGATGCTCTTCCACTATCGCAACCAAGATTTGTGGTATAATTGATATTCTATTACAATTTTTACTCTATCAGAATTTCCAATCATATAGATAATTAGTTACGAGCTTAAATACAATGATGGAAGAGTAAGTTATCCCATTTGTTTGATTTACTACAGCCCGCCATGTACAAGTCCTGAAGTGCAAATGCTTTATGCAGGTAGCGCAAACAAGCTTGCTAGTGAATGTCATTTGTTTAAGGTATGCAAGTAAAAATACCAAAATTAATCAAACGCAAACAAAAATGAAAAATTTTTCCAATCTTTTTTATCAAACTTGATTTTTAGAGCGCTACCGTACAAGATGTAGATGAGTTAACTCAGAATTTTTTGAAGGAAAAGTTCTCCTAAATAAACTTGCTTAATTTATTTACTTATGTATTCTTTTAATGTAATTGTATAACTATTTCTTTTCCTGTAACTTATTTTATTATTCACTTAATTGGTTTTTTTATACATATCGCGATATACATATCGATGAAAAAACTTTGTTTCAAATTGCTCACAATACATTAAGAAGAAATAAAGTATTATATTTAATGATTCATATCTAATAATAAATTTATCTAATAATATCTAATAATAAATTTATATTTTTTGGTCACGTTCAAATATAAGTGTACTTGTATTGTACCTGTTTATTCTAATAAATAATAATAAAAATTCATGAAAACTCCTTAAAATTTTATAAGTAGGATGAAATGTTCATTTGACTTAAAACGTGGATTTTTATATTAAACATATTTTTTCGGATATTGGAATAGAAAAATAAAAAATACTTTTTTTTCTGCATCACTCGGATATAATGTTTAATCTTATCACGACTGGCCGTAACATTAATATTAAGCAAAGTTTTGATGGATTCATTTGTTGTAAACGGGACAAGGAAAGAAAGTACGCGAAAATTTAGCAAAAGAAAAACGAAAATCATTACAAGCAAAATTAGAAGCTAGATTGAAGACATCGGAATCAAAAATTCCAAAGAAAATAAAAGATTTAAGAAATTTTAAAATGCAAAGTGTCATTGTTAGCGATTCAACATAATAGGATTGGGAAACGCGAGAGCCCAGGGTTTAAATTTTATACATTTTGTAAAAAGGGGAGCAGTAGCCTAGTGGTTGTGCGATAGGTTTCACTTTGCTTGGAATAAAGTTCAGTTCCACCCCCGACCCCACCTAGATGTTTCCATATTTGGAAGACAATATGTACCACATTGCACAGTGTGGGTGATACGGCGGTGCTGATCAGGCCTTACAAACCGCATCAGCGATACCGCATGTTTATGCAGCAAACCAGCTGACATTTTGGTGGCTGGATGGCTCTCATCCAAATCCGCGAAATGATTACTCCAAGATCATTTCCAACGGGGGAGGATTGATCTGGAGCCTTCACTTATCACATATCACATTTTGTATAACCATAAATTATGAGAAAAAATGCTTATAACTATATAACATACATATATGCAGTTCGAAATGAATGGCAAAGTGACGATAATGACGACCAAGAGGATTCTACAATTAGCAATTTGGCAATATAAAAATTTTCTTTAAATATTCTTATTTGTCGGAGTGTATTGTAATTACATTGATAATTCAATTATAGAAAAGAAAATGTCGACAACATTTGTCATAGAATTTGCAACTATGGTCATTTTGATGAAGATATGAATGAAATGTTAATTCACGCAGACGAGTTTCCTACAGGATTTATATGTGCAGCATCATGTGATGAGCTTTTTATCGATTTGAGCAATAAAAAATTAGTATGTGCGTCGTTAAATTTTTTCAGCGAGCTCAATTTAATCTCTCCCGATGATGCCCAAGAAAATGATAAATTTGATTATTATATAGGATAAATTTAGCTAAAAGTGATCGTCTTTTTTTCAAAAATGTATGTATTAAAGATAAATTGGAATTCTAATTTCTAAAATTTTGGCCTTTTTTCTTAAATTTCTGAAATTTTAGAAGGAAAAAAAATATTGATCTTGTATAAAAAAATTTCCGATTTTCGAACTTTAATATTCACTTCCGTTCCATCCCTGGTGTGTAAAACTTCTTTATACTTATTATTTATTTATCAAAATTAATTAATTTATTAAAAGTTCGGAAATCGGAAATTTTTAACAATGATTTTATATTAATAACTACTTTAAAATATAAAAAATAATTTACATTATGCGTACATTTTATTGAAAATTTTATTTTTATTATATGAATGGATATTTATGTACGTATGCGCAAAATAGAATATTTGTTTTATTATATCTGCAAAATATAATGAACGACTCGATGTCAATATTTTTGCACAAAAAGATTATCGACAATATGAATCAAATTTGACTAGAAAAGTAATTTTGCCATTGTAAAAATACATTAAAGTTTCAAATTATATTTTATGCAAAGTTTTTAAAAAAATTAAAAAGTAATTTTCGTATGCATAATACGATTGCAAGTTTTACAAAGTTTAATTGGAAATTTCTCTATGCCAAGAGAAATTGACTAGGATACTATGATGGGTTACTGGCTCAATGCTGGCTAGCGGGTTGGCTAGCAAACTAACTGAGTGAAATGGTTCATTTTTTGGAATGGATTAGTGAGCGATCTACGACGCTATGGCTCAGACTAGTCAATTGTTTGCGAGTAGCTCGTGAGAAATAGCTAGTAATTTATTAGTAATGAGACATGCTTGGAAAAATGGCTAGGTTGGTTCGTTAAAGCTTGAACATTTTTCGAAAAAATTCGGCCAATTTTTTGAAATTTGGCTCAGTGGTTTGCTAGCCACTTGCAAACCACTAACTCATGGCTCAATTTGATCGTGAATCACCGCGAGCCAATTACCCATCATTTTGCGAGAATGTACAAAAAATAGCTCGTAAAAAATTATAAATCAGTTACAGTGGTATTTCTAAACGCTTGTACTTGTCTAGAACAAGAAGTAGGCTGATAGGGATCGGTTAAAGGAAAGCGTCGAATTGGAGGAGGCGGTTTTTGTCGTATGCGAGCTACGCTGATGAGATCACGTAGAGGCGCTTCACTATCAAACCCATTGTTTATTATTCCATTAGCATAGTTGTTAATCGTCAAATGTATACTGGAGTTAGGAAGCGAAGTTTTACGAATTTCCGCACGCTAAATACAATTAATAAAAATATTAGCTTGGCAAAAAAGTACTTCGACAAAATTTAACTTTTTTTTCAATTATTTATAACTTTATTCAGAACAAATAATTTTAAACAATATATTCACCTTTGACATCAATAACTTTTACCCATTTATCAGGTAAAGCACCTATGCCTTTTTCCCAGAATTCAGAGGACTGAGATAAAAAAAAGTTGTCGACTGCCATTTTGAGGTCGTCATACTTGTCGAACTTTTTTCCGTGCAAATAATGCTTGAGCGGTCGGAACAGGTGGTAGTCAGAAGGCGCAATGTCCGGTGAGTACGGCGGATGGGCAACCGTGTGCCAGCCAAGTTCGGTTAATTTTTGGCGGGTGAAGGAAGCAACGTGTGGTCGAGCATTGTCATGGAGCAAGTGAACTGTTGAACGTCTTGGACGTTTTTCTTGCATTGCATCAGCCAATTTCTGGGGCTGATCGATGTACACAGAAGCTGTGACAGTCATGCCTACGGGCAGCAACTCGTAGTAGATCGATCCCTTCGCATCCCACCAAACACACAGATGATCTTCAAGGCTTGTATCTCCGTTCGCAAAGCGGTTGAACCAATTGTTGACCGTCGCACGATGAACAGTCCCTTCACCAATTATGCTGTTGATATTTGCAGCAGCCGCGCTTGCACTCTTGCTTTGGAGCCACTCGTAGTAGATGATAGCTCGAATATGGCCTTTACTAATCATTAGTGAAAATTAACAAAACTCTGCGCGCATGTCCTTATATACTCATATAATAATAGTTTCGAGAATGTTCTACAAGGCTATCAAACTTATAAAATTATTTGAATTATTTCCAGAAAATTTTAGAATTTTGAAATTTTTGTCGAAGTACTTTTTTGCTAAGCTAATATAATTGAAGTTTTTTTTATAAATTACCTTATACATAAATATAATGGATATTAATATAAGAAATCATATTCAAATAAGTTTACATTAATTATAAACGTTTTTTAAAACTAATTAAAATTTAAAATATTCATAGAAAGCCGTTTTACATGTCGCATTATGTTAGTGATTGATTAACAAAACATAAATTTAAAATTTGTTTTTTGATGATCGGAGCGGTTTCATTTGTTTTATTTTTCCTTTTTATTTTTTTGCCAAACTACTAGATTCATTATAGATCTTCATCTTTGGAATTTTTGTTGTTGAAGATGATTGCTTTTGGTGAGTTGAATCAAATTTTGGAACATTTTTTAATGTTTTTGTTTCATTATTTGAAGGTCTTGGAATTGCACTACGAAGACCTTAAAAATAATAAATTGTGTTAGAATTCTATAAGCATCATTTCATTTCGTTATTTATTATTTGCAACTTTAAAAAGCAAGAACCTGTGCTACTTATGGCCATATTGTAATTAAAACGATTCGTTGGTCGTTGTTTACGAATTGCAGATATATCGCGTGTTGGACTCCGTGACAAACGCTTTGTATCGTTGTTTGGTACGATAAGACTGGATGCGCGTGAATTCGATGAATTAACAGTGGAGATGCTATTATTGGAACAATTTATATTACAAAAGCGAACAATTTTGGAGTTAGATGGTGATGCCGTGGGAGACGAAGATATTCCATGTTGGTAAGCCCCTGTGACTCTACGATATGGCAAGTAAGACCCTTCATTTTTAGAAGAATCGTAAAGTGTTGTTCGATCAAAATTATCGTCATGGCATTTTCGTTTATATTTTGTCGTATCACAATGACTTTCATCTACAAACGCTTTTTTGTCTCCAGTTTGTCCCGTTTCATCTATTACATTATTTATTTTTGAATTTTCAACTTCGTTTCCATCGTTGTTCAATGTTGAGAATTTCCTATTCGTGTCATTACTTGAAGGCGGATTCCATTTATTTTCACTGTCATTACAATGTTCATCATTTTTATTCGAATACCTATTCGTATCAGGAGTATGCCCTTCAATTTTTCGATTTTTAAGACATGAAGAAACAATATTAATATCATTTTGGGAAGACTTGTTTGTTTCATTGTTACATATATTAGTATGGGGATCATTGTTAGCAGCTTGGTTAATTTTATTTGTATTTATAATACCACCACCTATGCCATTTTCTTTGAGCCGTAAATTGTTATCGACACTGCATAATCCTATCGATTTCTAAAATCACATACCAAAAATAATAAATAAAGCAAAAGTGATTGTAAATCTACAAGATCACTGCAAAATTTAAAGCATTTTTACTAGAAAACAATAAGCATTTTTTTACTTTGCACCAATAGCTGTATTAAAAGTAATACGATATAGAAGTATAGAAAACAAATAAATTTAGGTAATAAAAAATGTTCATTAAATTAAAAAATTATTTTCCAACTTTAAACATACTGTATTGGGCGTTGATGAATCGCGTAACGTGGCTATAGCGTTACCGTATTTTTTATTCTGTTTAATTGCAATTGTAGTTACATATCCAAGGCTGGGTTGTCTTTTTCCTGCGGTATCATCATTATTTGAATTATTAGAACGAGCTGCTACTGCAAATGTAGTTGCTCCACCTGATGAACTCATACCACAGCTAGAGCCAATACCGGAACTACTAGTTGCACTTGGAGAAGAATGTCGAGACTCGGCTATTTCCATTCCACAATCAAGCGATGAGGTCTCTTCTGTGCTTGATAACCCAACTAAGGGCGCCAAACGAGGAGGTCGTGAATTACTGGTTTGTGACAATTGTGTATAAGTGTTCATTATTGTCCCGGCAATATAATTGGGACCATTTACCAAATCCATCTCATTTACATTCGCATTGTTCGACATACACATTTCGCGTACGTTTTCCCGAAAACGTTGTTTTTCTATGTGATTTTGACGTGGTACATGTCGTTGTGAGGGTCGACGTTCAAAATTTTTCGTTGAATTATGCGACAAATTCAATTCATTATTATCTCTTACCAATTGACGATGTATATTTTCATATTCCGTTCGACCTCTAAATTTTTATAATGTTAGCTTCGAACAATTTTGCAGTAATTAATACCTATATTTGAAAGTACTTCCTAATCGGAAAAATTGTCCTTTAGAACGTCTCGGCGGCGAATGGTGCTTTAAACGAAAAAAGGTATGATGTTCTATTGCACACTTCCATAAATGTTTACAGGCTTTATGTGAAGCTAATTCAAAAATAAATGTATGCAATTGAATTTGGCTGGATGTCTGAAATATATAAGATTGTTTAAAATATGGATAAGATTTGTTTCTAATAAAACAAAATTCTTTAATAGATATATAAATTCATTACTCCTTCATCGATGTCTTCTTCCACAACAAGTGTAAGTTTACGATTTCGGAAATCAAGTCGTTGAATTTTCTCCCAGAAAAAAAGACCGATTTTTTGATCGCCATCAAAAACAAGTACACCGGTTGGCGTAAGACCAAGCCTATAGTGATTTCCGTCCTTCCCTTCTACCATATGCATATCGACGCCATAAAGTTCCAACCATTTGACACGATTCAAATAGGCGAGTTCAGCATCAGCTGGAGACATTCCTCGGCATATAGCATTTGGTGAAGCGTACGCTTCACAAATTGAAATCTCCATTTCAGCATCCTGGAGTGGATGAAATCGAAATTCAGATACAAAGGCAGGAGTATGTTCACGAGGATTGAAGTCACCAAATTCTGCTAAAAAATTTTTTTATTTAAAGTTTGTTTTTTAAAAGAAAATACTTAAAAAATGAAAGTAAATGGGTAAATAAAAATAAGCAAATACATTGTAGAGCAAGCATTGCCAATTCGACAGCTGTGGTTCGCGAACAAGGAAGTATCCCGGTTTGGATATCATTTTTTAATTGTAAAAAGAACTGATACCTACAAATTGGTAAGCATTTTTTTGAAATTAATAACTACCTTAAATTCTTGTCTATAAGAGGTGACCGTTTGAAATTTTGTTCAAATTTTTTAATTCTGTTATAAACAAAGTTATTTTTAACTCGTGCCCATCCCATTTTAATCAATGTATTGGTTAAACTTTATGCATAATAACAAAATAAAAACTGAAATTCAAAAATTCTTCAAATGGAACTTTGCACACAAAAACAGGATAAAAAAAATCATACCTTGTAAGCTCTTCCTTTAAATTGCTTGGTTCAGATGAATAAAATTTTACACGAAAACGAAAAGTATATGGTGGACCAATTGGGACTTGTTTATGTATTTTCTTTAACGGATCCAGCCAGTGCTAAAAGAACAATACACGTTACATGCTTATTTTACAATTTGTATCGAAAGCTAATTATGTATATACAAGATAGCATAGCTTTAATGGCTTTATCACGTCTTTAAATATAATAAAATTAAAGAATTATATGTATATAAAAATAAGCTCTACAACCTGCACATGGTAATGGTCTGTAAATTGTAAGCCAAAATAATCGCGTTCTTCCAAGTCGAGAAATTCAAATAAGCGGTCATAAATTTCTTGAGCGATGACTTTTTTCTAAAAATAATTTAGTAATATTTTAATAAAAAATAATTTTTAACTCAATTATTAATTAATAATAAATTAATAAATTAAAAAAATTAATTTTATTATAATTATTATTTTATATTTAAAATTGATTTTTATTAGATAATATATTTTAAATACAGAGCCATTACATACACCAACAATAATGTTGACATCGGTACCGTCAAGTAATAGCACTTTACACTGACATTGACGTCGTGCATTAAAAGGTTCGAACGGCTGTGCATTAAAAGATCCAGACGACAATCCAACAGATTTTGATGGTAAATTACCGTTATCATTGCATGATGTAGATGCTTCATTAACCGCAGAGTTTTTTCCTTTTTGCAAACGTTGGCTTAAACTACGTAGTAATTTTCCCATTTATATTTTTTAGCAGTGTCTTTGTTTCTATAATATTTTTCTAATAAATTTTATTATAATTATGAATTATTTTACAATTATCAAAAGTTAATAAAATATTTAAAAATACAAATTTTTATTGGAGACATTATAAATATATACAAAATCATAATCATAATTATTTTGGAAAATATTTGAAATATAAAATCTATGCAAATAAGCGAATAATATTTTTTATGAAAATATCTAGTGCAAACAAAAAATGTTTAATTATTTTAAAACCGAAAAATTGAAAAAAATTAAACGAAAAAGAATTACTAAACAAGAAAAATAAATTAAAATTAGACTAAATTTCTTAAATAATAAAAATAAAAAGAGAAGATAGAAATAACGAAGTTTGATTGTGATATAATCAAGATTTGACGTCGAATAAATGACGTATAAATGACATTAGCTTGTTGGCAAGAAAAAATATTTGTACATTTAATATATACATATTATCTATAATACAATAAATGTTCCCTCTATGAAAACTAAGTATAAAATATTATATATACATATTATCTATAATACAATAAATGTTCCCTCTATGAAAACTAAGTATAAAATAATCTTATATTTGTTCCATTTATCATCATTTCTTTTTACGAAAAAATGAAAATGACAGAAATGATTTTTTTCATTTTTTCATAATTGAATTAGTAACATCCGAGCTGAATTGTTTTTTTAATCTCTAGGTAGACTATGTATGCAACATGAACGAATTGACTTCCTTAACCCGTTCACTCTTTCGACAGTGCTTAATATAGAGCATCAAGATTTTTCAAGTTAAACCAAAAAAAAAGTTAGCTTGAGTTATTGTAAATAATTATAAAAAATTGTCAAAAAATAAAATTCTAAATGCGTTGCTCAATGTCATTATCAATTATCAATATATATTTTTTCACGGATTCTTTAAAAAGTGAATTTATTAAAATTTTTCAAATAAATGAAATTCCAATTAAAAACAAATACATACGTATGTTTTTAATAATAATAGCATAAAAGCAATCATGAAAAGTTAACAAATATATTGATTTACAAAATTAATACTATTTGTGTATTCTTTTCATTTTCACGATTACGTTCACCTAAATTTTGAAAGCGAACGTAGCTGTTTTATAAAATGGGGAAAATAGTTAATTTTGAATGTTGCTTACAAGTATAAATGCTGTCAGGTGAAAATCATTTGGAAAATGTTTTTGCGACTAAATTTCACGTGGAAAACAATATATTTTTATAGATTTAAATTATAAAATATTTTTGAAAATTGATATAAAATTTTGAAAAATTTTAAAAAATAAAATGCAAATTTAAATATTTTATCGAAATTTTAAAAAGATTATCTAACAATTAGCAAATTTAATTTGCTTTAAAATAAAAATTTTTATAAAATAATAAATATATAATTTTTCAATCAAGATTTCAATCACACATGGTTACTCTTTAGCTTTTCCTTGAAATTAAAAATTGTATCTGAAACTAAGGTAATTTTTATTATACATTTTATCGTCGATAAATATCAAAAAAACGTTTCCAAAAAAATCGCGGCTAAATTAGAAAATTAAAAAATTTAATAAACGAAAAAAATTTAATTAAATAAAGCGTTTATTAATACTTATATAAAATGTTAATACAAAATATTACATTTATTTATAGAGCTAAGTTGAGAAAACTATAATAAAAAATAAAATCAATAAAACAGTTCATACTAAAGAATATTTTTAGTATTTTAAAAATAAATATGATTTAAATGTTATAGCAATTAATATTTAATAAATATGTAGATTGGTTATGTGGCAAAAGTTTTGGCTATTTTTAATTTTGCGAGTTAAAAAGAGTTTTTTTAAGCAATTAACAAAAGACCTATAAACATTAAAATGAATAAAAATATATGTGCACATATTTAGGTTTTAAAAATTTGATGTTAAAAATTTCACTATTTGAATAATAATGTAGTAGCAGTGTTCGAGAAAAGTGCCATTATTTTTGAAACCTGGAATATTGATTTTTCTTTTTTTAACAACATGTATTATTAAAAAATTTATAATAACCTTTCGAAGGTTACTCATACCAGATCCTGGAACATTTTAAAAATTGTTTATTTTAAGATGCAAACTAGCAACAATAAGCTTTGTTTCTTTTACATAATATTCGAGAAAATAAAAAAAAGTTCATTAAAAAATGCATGGGCAAATGAAAGTAAAAGTAGTGATTCGCGCATTTCATTAATTTAAGATAAAGGATATTTTTAAATTAAAATGGTATATATGTGTCTATTATCAAAACGGCTGAATAGGAGAGACAATCAAAGCACAAAAATTATTACTCCAGAAAAATGATAGAAGGAAATAGATGGTATTGTTAGTAGTAATATAGAATAATAATCCTAAAAAATGCATGTGTTATTAAATCAAGGAATTTGTCGATCAAACCATTTTATTTGTAAAAATACAGAATAAAAAGCGGATTAAATAAGAAAATAAAAACAATCAAAATGTCTTGCTTAAAATAAAAAATAAAATTAATGGACACTAACTACGCATTTCTCATCACATCACAACATACAATAAATTCAAGAAGCAATATTTAAGAAGAAATATATACACTATTTCTATCAAAACAAAAGTGAGGATTTTTGTGTGCATTACTATATAAGCGGCGACACAAGTCATCTGTGTCATAATATGTGCTATATTGGTGTTTGTATGCAAAAAAGAGGATACAAAAAATCACCAGAAAAATAATTATATCTCATTCTTCATCACCT